>PVJA010001090.1:0-78634 GCA_004027025.1 Myocastor coypus | reverse complement strand
CAGGCGCTTTAGGCCACTGAGCCATCCCGCCAGGCCCAGCTTCCACTTTTCTACACGTCAATATTTACTCATCTCAAAACAAAACACTGCTGCTTGTCTTCTTTACATGGATGATTTCTCTCTTTATTTTTCCTGAAACCCTGTCTAGTCTTAAAAACAATCTAGTTTAAAAACAAACACAGAAGCCCTGGGGTGAATTATTTCATTTCTCCAGCATCCATACTCCTATGTTTACAAAATTTTACATGATAGAGAATCATATGCTTTAGTCCAGTACCACTCAGCACTCAGGCAGTGACACAGGCCACACACCCACTGCCGGGTTGCTCACAGTCCTCTGTCCTGCTCCCATGGGGCTCTGGGCAGTGTTACTCAGAAGCCTGGCATAGCTGCTCTTATCCCTGCCAGCCCTGCCCACCCTGTGGCACACAGCTCTGCCCTTTAAATACGGGCATGCAGAAAGGACAGAGGAGGACACGCCCACCTCAGCCAACCTGGACCCCACATGGATGAGCTCCCTATAGCTGTGCTGAGACAGACCCACCTGTCCAGTAGAAGTGGCTCTGTCTGCAGGTGGCCTGTTGCTCTCCACAGCTGTGTGTGTGCTTGCACACGCATGCGGTACACTTAGCCATCTGGCCCACACACAGAAATGTGAGTGGAAACCATTTATGTAGTGTGTGCAGGTTCCTTCTGTCTTTGGCCAAATGCTGAGCAGAGAACAGGGTAGCCACTGTTGTCCTTGAGTCTGGTCGTCAGACAGCATCAGTCCAAATTCAGGTCATCAGCTCGTTCCGCTTCTCCTGCCTGTCAGAGCCCATTGCTCCGGGACAGTCTCTCAGCCTTGCTATTCAAGATGGTGTGTTGCTGAGTTCTGTTCTCTGCCTCTTCTCCAGAGAAAGTACTAAGATTGGGCGCTGGATACAGGGCTGCAGTCACTGTGTGGATGGCCTCCAGGGTACAGGGTCCAGCTCCCTTGCACCCACAACTGCCTTTCCAGCAGGGTGACAGCAAATACTTTCCTGTGCAGATGGAGATGCTAAGCACACCCAACGCTGTATTTGCCCTGCCCAGGGCCAACCCCACAGCTATCAGGGAAGGAGAAAATCCCACCGAGGAGGGGCAGGACACCTGGAAAGACACTGGTTGGGTGGGGGTGTCTTGCAACATACTAAGGAATTACCCTTAGATAATTCCTCACACCTGGCTCCTCCCTGGAATATCAGGCAGATGAAAATCATGTGACACTAAGCGGGGGTGATGCCATCCAAACGAGTTCTTATTCATGTGCTAAAGATTTTTAAACAGCTCTAACAATAGCCCTGTTCTAAGAGCAGTTAGTGAGGTGGCTGCTTGTAAGGGGTGTTGCTCTGCCAGTGGGAGGAGGCGGGTGGGCTAACAGGGGGTGCCTCACACGTGTATGTGGCCTGGCCTATATGGAGTGCCCCCTTGTGCCCTCTGCTGATCTACACCATGGATGTGTGCCGTGCCCTCCCTTGCCCCTTGGCCTTGGTAAGGACTACAGAACAAGGGACATCTGTGTCACCTGTCTGAGCTATAAAACCAGCTAGAATCGCACTGCCAAAAGCTCCAGCAGATAGTCCCTAGGTCCTCTGAGAGTCCAGGTCACCTGTTATAGCACACTGTGCCCCCATTGCTAGCTCAGTTCCTTGGTGACAGTGACCTGATGCATAAGTGATCTACTGAGGTCCTTGTCCCTGCACAGGCTTGTGCCTCTCGGGCCATAGCCAAGTTGCAGGCACATGCAGCTGGGGAAAGGAAAGCACAGGTGCCCTCCTGGGGTTCCCAACTCTCGGCTCACCCCAATACAACAGAAGGTTGGAACAGAGAAGGAGCCGGGGCTCTTTGTGGTAAACCAGCCCCGCATATGCGTGGCCAAGCATGGCAGGCACGGGCCTGAATCCCTGTCCTGTGTCTCCACAGCCAAGCGGTACTGCAAGAACGCCAGCCCCAGCCCCAGCCCAAGCAGCAGCAGCTACGCACCCAGCAGCAGCAGCAACCTGAGCTGTGGTGGCGGCAGCAGCAGCAGCAGCACCTGCAGCAAAAGCAGCTTCGACTACACACACGACATGGAGGCGGCGCACATGGCAGCCACAGCCATCCTCAACCTGTCTACACGCTGCCGTGAGATGCCACAGAACTTGTCCACCAAGCCACAGGACCTGTGCTCTACGCGGGTATGGCTACCCACGTAGCCAGGGCTATCTGGCAGGTCACCTGTGCACAGGGAGGGAGATGGGCCCCCTCAGCAGGTGCAGCAACTCATATGCCTGACTGGTGCACAGCTCCTCATACATGTGGCAGGCTCTGGGCTAAACGGTGCAGTGGGGGGCTGGCAGGTGCAAGGCTCCTCTTGTATCCAGCAGGTACAAGGGACCCTCATATTCCTGCACCTGAAACATGAGTACCGAGGGCTCCCATAGCCTCCCAGAGGATGGCATATTCTAAATCACAAGAAGCTGTCAGACCTCTCCCTCACTGGGGTCAGGAGTCATGACCCTAGACAAAAGACTACATGTGCCTTTGTGGTATCTCCAGTCGCCACACAGAGAGCATGAAAGACCCACCCCCTCAGAAGGCCCAACAGGAGGAAGGCTTGGCGGCACCAAGCTCCTGTACTCAAAGGGATGCACCCTCACCCACACTCCCCATTGATGCAGTGAAGCAGGGCCGATCTGACGGCACCTCCCTCTGGCCTCGTGGCCAGGCTGCACACCTTTGTCCAGCATGGCCACAGAGACACGGTGTGGGGTTTTTCTGTGGTTTATTTTTCTTATCCATCAGCAGGTTTTCTGTGCTAGAGCAGGAGAGAGGAAGTGGCTCAGACTAAGAGAAGTAGAAAATCAGGACAGCTGCCTGGCCAAGGCCACTAGGTGGCCAGCATGAGCCAGGCTCTCAGAGCTGAGCCGTACTCTGCACAGAGGGGCCATACCTGTCCAAGGCTCTCAAATAAGTAAAGCCTCTCCCCTGGCTCCCGAGAGCTGCAGCTCTGTGCCACGAGCTCACAGCTCTGACCTAGTCTCACAAATCTGTGTCTCTGTGTTGTTTGTGTGAACACAGAAAGGTCAGTGATCTCATGGTTTTGCAAATATACGCTTTTCTTTGGATATTTGGATCCCTAGTTTTGAAGCCATCTGAAGCATGCAGTGCTCTTAGTGATCAGGCTTTGCATGGAAAAATGTTTCCCAGGCAAGGAAGAAAGATAAGAAGGCCTGTCAACATTTTTCTTTCTTTCTTAAATTTTTTTTTTCCCAGTACCGGGGATTGAACTTAGGACCTTGCACTTACCAGGCAAGCACTTATTCTACTGAGCTATCTCCCCAGCCCTAAAAGAATTATTTCAAGTATTTTGATTTTTTTTCTTTCTTTTTTATTTTTTGTGGTACCACAAATCTAACTTGGAACCTTACGCTTTTCAGGCAGGTGCTTATGCCACTGAGCTATCTCCCTGGCCTTCTTTCTTGAAATTAAACTCAAAGTAATAACCCCTACATCGCATGGGACATGGAGACACAGCAGTGTCAACCTAGCTCTGAGATCACAGGACAGTATAGTCATTTGGGAGCCGTATGGCAAGCTACTGGGACACTTGTATTTTTCTACTCTCTGTGCTCCTGTGTCCCTGTATGTCTCTTCCTCCAGCAAGGCAAGCTCTGCAGAATCCTGAGCCTCTTTATATTCAAAAGCAAAAGTGCCTCCCCCAGCACTTCCAGGCCTGAGAGTGGTGTGCACCCAGACTAGCAAAACAGAGTCCAGCCGCAAGGCCTTTGAAGCAGAATTCCTAGCTCTTCTCGCCACAGGATTAAAAGGAAAATTCTACTTCTGTCCCTTGGTTGACTTCTTTTTTCTGTACAATTCTTGAAATAGTCACTCTAAAGGAAAAATTATAAGCTGACAGGTATATGTATACACACATATATGCACATCAGTATGCACACATGCACATGCATGTGCACACATATTTTTGCTCTTATATTTGAACTAGAATGAAACCAGCATGGTGGGGTATGCCTGTCATCCCAGCACTCTGGAAGGCTTGGGCCAGAGGATGAGCCCAGCCTGGGAAACTTAGTGCCTTAGCAAAAATCTCAGTTTTGAAACAAAAAAGCTGAGGATGTAGCTCAGTGCACAAGCCCTGGGCCCAATCCCCATCCTGCAAGGGCAGAAAAATCATTTCTTTGATTTTTTTTTTTTTTGGCCAAAGTCATTTCTTCAATCAGAAATGTACCGAGGGAGCAAAGGTGAGAAAGGACAAGAATGTATATGACCAAGAACTGGGTGGGCAGAGCAAGGTGCCTCTTCAGCCAGGAAGCCTAGGGCAGCACATGCCCACGGGCACATGGGTCCCCCTGGGGCTCATGGTGGGGACACAGAGGGAGGGTCCTGGCTGAGCACAGTGGGCATTGACCGAGTGACTTGCAGAGCATCCCAGCCAGAACAAACCAAGCCCATAACCCTCCCTTCTGCTCACAGAACCCGGACATGGAGGTTGATGAGAACGGCACCCTGGACCTCAGCATGAACAAGCAGAGGCCGAGGGACAGCTGCTGCCCGGTCCTGACACCCTTGGAGCCCATGTCCCCCCAGCAACAGGCAGTGATGAGCACCAGGTGCTTCCAGCTGAGCGAGGGGGACTGCTGGGACCTGCCGGTGGACTATACCAAGATGAAGCCCCGGAGGGTAGATGACGATGACCCCAAAGAGATCACGGTACATCTTTTTCCCTAACACCTGTCTGCACTCCCTGTGATGCAATTGGGGTGGGGGCGGGGGGTAGTCTGGAAGTGCAGCTCCCTGGAGGTGACAGCACACCACCTGTCATCCCAGCACCCAGAGAGGCTGAGACAAGAGGGTCTCAAGTTTAAGACCAGCCTACACAACCTAACGAGATGCTGTCTCCAAAACCAAAAAAGAAACAAAAGTAACATGAAAAAATTTGCATAACCCTCAGGAGAAAATAAAATAATGGCCAATATTTACACTTAAAAATGTACCTCAGGAGGGGCCAGTGAGATGGCTCAGTGATCTAAAGCCCTTGCTTAGGCAAGCTTAGGCAACCACAGGGATGTTTGATCCCCAGCACCACATGTTATGCCAGCCCCACTCCCAGGGCAGGGCGAGCCAGACATAATATTTAAAAAAAAAAAAAAAATGGATCTCAGAAGCCGGGGCTACAGCTCAGTGGCACAGCTCCTGAGTTCAATTCCTAGTACTCCCTCCAAAAATATATATTACAGTAAAAGCCACATTGCCATGAACCACACCCCCTGTCACTTTCTGCAGCTGCCCTGGAGTCCTCTTTCCTGAGGGTCTTCAATTCCACTGTCCTGGCTGCCTTGATGCCCTGAATGAATTCAAAACGTCTCCCTTTCCTGGTCATTGTGACTGTGGGGAAGAGCCAGGAGTTGCACGGTGCCCGATCCAGTGACAAGGTGGATGAAGACACAGTGCCATGTTTGTATGAGCCGCCTTTCTGGATGGCGCTGAGTAGCAGCATTTATCATATTTGAGATCCCACCTACTAAAGACTCTTGGGAAAAGGGCTCCAGAGCTGCTGCAGAAAGTGGCAAGGACAATGGGAACAATGTGCTAAGAGTAAAGGAGAAGTTTTTAAAAGGAATTAATAGTGGTGCCTTGACTGTAACAATCTTTCCGTGTTGTTTTGTTGTGGGGGGTTTTGGGGGGGGTCGTTTGTTTCTTTTTGTATTGTTGCTGTTAATACATTTGATTGTTACAAAGTCTCACTAGGCAGCTCCCACTTGTGGTGATCCTCCTGTTTTCAGCACCCCGAGTGCTGGGATTAAAGGTTTGCACCGCTAAGCCCAGACTCTGGCAGGCTCAGCCCACCCTGGGAGGGAGTCTGGCACCACACGTGGTGCCGGGAATCAAACCACCGTCCCTGCACTTGCCTAAGGTTGCCTAAGCAGGCACTTTAGTCTGCTGAGCTATCTTGCTTTGTTTTGTTTGTTTGTTTTTTTGTTTTTGTTTTGTTTTGTTTTGTTTTGTACCAAGTATCAAACTCAGGACCTTACGCATGCCAGGCAGGCACTTATGTCTCTGAGCTATACATCTGGTCCAACAATCTTTTAAATTTAAACTTTCAGCATACATTTCGGTCATCCTTATGCATTTCATCTTTAAATATGACCTTTAACTACTTAGGACTTGGATGGGGGGAAACACTTTTTGTTGGCTGAGAAGAAATGTGTGATTGACATTGATTTGAGCAATACAAACTATTAACTCTTTTAAATTGTATTTTTCTAACACCTGTTTTCTTACAAATAATTTCACTAGGAAAATGCACAAATAGTGTGTTAGTTCCTTTCCAAAGAAAATAGTACTCTCATTGCTCGTACTGAATTATAATGAAAGTAGTAAGCATTTAGATGGTTACTTGTGCGCTCTTTAAAACTAAGGACTATTCTCTTCTCCAAGAAATAAAAGATTCAGAAAAACAAGACCCAGTGATAACATTCAAGTTTTCAAATTCAGGTCCTCGAAGTAGATATACTTCTCTTTGGACTAAAAATAATAAGAAATAGAGAATTTTTTTTTTTTTTTTAACTGGAGTGACTGCTTCGAATCCAAAAATTATGACATCTTTTTCCTTCACTATAAAATAGAAAGGGCTGGGGAAATGCCCCAGTGAAATAAGTACTCACCTGGGAAGTGCAAGGTTCTGAGTTTGATTCCTAGTATCACCAAAAAAGAAAATACTTTATATAAAATGGAAAACTGTAAGGAGAGTAAGGAGACCACTGTCAACGCAACAGCATCTGCAGGACCCTGAAGTGGAGAAGGAACAGTTAGCTCTGCGGAGGAACTGGCAGGGAAAGCAGCTGAGCACCTGGGAGCCCATTATCTTTATTCTTCAAAGTGATTGAAGTAGCTAGACGTTGCATTAAAAATAAAATCCTAATGGCTGGCTAAATTTCTAAGTATTTTTCTCTCCTACAGTGTTAAAATCATTACTGCCAAAAGACAGCACGGTAGCTGAATTCCAAAATTTATTTTAATTAAAGTCCAGAGACAGAAGTGTTTTTATGACAGATTCAGAAGTCAAAAAACTTCACCAAGTACAAGATTTAGCCAGCACGTGCGCTCCTCACTGCCGCCCACAGGAATTTCCAGGTTACTACAAGTGGATACTGTTCTGTAACAAAGGCACAGCCTGAGATTAACTTGAAATTACAGAATGAACGTAACTGCTCTTCCCTAAATTTGAGACTTAAAGCATCTAGATGTCAAATATTTACCAGTGATGGGTAACATCTCTATCTTTAAATAGATGTAGGTTGGTGCTAGGTCTGTTCAGAGCAATGCTACACTCAGACCGCAGCAGAGGTCTCTGTCATCTTCAGTCCCGTTGCCCCAGCCATCAATCCTGGAAGACAACCGGTAGACAAGCCAGTCCTGGTTTCCAGCAGAGGTTTGGCCAGGACAGAAGGCAATGGGGCTCTCAGAGCATGGTGGAAGAGGAGGTGGCAGAGAAGGCCACCCGCTGCGTGCTTGGCCCGGTATGGCTCTGAAACTGTGTTTTGTTTGCAGCCGGAAGACTTGGACCCCTTCCAAGAGGCTCTGGAAGAAAGAAGGTACCCTGGAGAGGTGACCATCCCAAGCCCCAAACCCAAGTACCCCCAGTGCAAGGACAGCAAAAAGGACTTAATAACGTAAGCATAACAGGAGGCAGCACCACGGGTCTCCTCCACCCTCCCTCTCCTTGGCTTCCCTTGAGACCGATCACTGTGCCGCGCCTTGCTGGTGGAGCATGTACCTTCGCGCACACACCCATCTCTGGCTGCCGTTTGAGTAGGGTGAGGTCGGGCCACCTGCTTGCTCGCAATGGTGCTCAGTCTCAGAGGCGCCTTTCCATCCAACCCGTGCGCTCTCAGCTTCGCCTGGGGTCCTGGTCCCCTTGCAGACATTGCAGCTAAACTGGAAACAATGAAATTTTTTTAAGTTTTTTTTTTTTTTTTTAAGCGTACTTACTATTTTGGCTGTTTTTTTTGTTTTTGTTTTTGTTTGGTGGCAGATGTCCAACTCCAGGGTGTGATGGGAGTGGTCATGTGACTGGTAATTACACTTCACACAGAAGGTGTGACTTTATTTTTTTTTCCATGGTGGATTCTGTCTTTTCAATTTATTGTTTTCAGCTTACCTCAACAATGCTGTCAAAGTAAAAATGTTGAATTCTGTGTCAACCTTCTAAGTGCTCTGTGTTGGCCTTCCAAAGCATGCAGACCAAGGTGTTGTATAATGTCTTTTAACCTTGAGCTTCCTAAATTTGCACATTTCTTCTCAGACATTTAAACCAAAGAGCACAAATATTTTATCTTTTTTTTAAGTGACTTAGCAAAGTCATTTTCCTGAATTTACATTTGAACATATTTGGAGTTCATTATAAGAAAAGCAAAAATTCAGTATACAGCACTGGCACCATCGCTTCTCTGCATTGACCTCTTTTAATTTAAATTTAGTTGTATGTCGCGTTTGTCCGGGTGGCTCTGCTGCCTCGAGGGTCACTCACCTGCCTCTCCCGGCCTGTCTTACAGTCTGTCTGGCTGCCCACTGGCTGATAAAAGCATTCGAAGTATGTTGGCCACCAGCTCCCAAGAACTCAAGTAAGCAATCATGACAGTCATTCTCTCTTATAATATTTATGCACTTGTTAGTTTGCAATGAGAAAGGATGCACCATTTGAAAAGAACAGAAATATTTTTTAAAGGCTCACCTATGACATCAGGGCCCTATTTTAGTTCAAAGGAACAAGGCCTCCAGTCTCTGGATGGTCGAGTTGCCTTTGCCCCTCCCATGCACCTCTAGGTTGCTCCTCTGACCCCTTTTCTGTTTAGAACTTTCCAAAGCACAAGGATCTTTCTTGTCAGCTATAGACGCACCCTCCAGCACATAGTTTACAGTGACCCAAACACTTAGAAAATTTTTGCCATTTAAAAGATCAAATCTACGCTTTTAAGTCAGAAATTCGTCTAGTTACTTAAAATATACATACCTAACAGTGCATAGGATAACAGCTAACTCCTTATACACACTGTGGCCTTAGTTAATTAGACAGCCCAGGACAATGATAATTAATTTTGAGAACCCATGCAGTGACGACATCCAGCTGTAGACACACACACACACACACACACACATACACACACACACACCTTTCTAGTAGTTTTGCCTCCTCTCCTTTGTGCCTGTGACTTTTAAGCACAAATCTAGCAAATGGTGAAAACACCACCACCCACACCCCAGGCCCAAGTGTTCTTCCTCTGCATGCCTCTTCAGTATATCAAAGCCCTACACAAGATTGGGAAGTAGTTTAGTACAGGTTATAAGACGTATATTAATGCCACCATCATTCTATTTAGTGCAGAGATGCTCAAATATTTGTAAAGAATGAGGAAAATATTTGACAATTCCACAGCACCCTGAGAACCAGGAGTCCCCCAAATAATTTTCCCTTTGTCTGACATATCCTATCTTGATGTCACATTGCTGGGGTTTCATCTTGTTTGGAAAGGGCCTTACTATCCACCAAGGAAAAATATGTTTTCAAATCCATGTTGATCCCTCCCCTAACCCTCCACCCACACCTATCCAGGTCCCATGACTGTAGCCCAAGGATACCTAGGGTCAGGATTTTGTTTCACACCATGTCATCTTTTGCAGGATCCCTGTCCAAGGCCCTAGTGCCATAGACCACCTGTTCATGTTCAGTGACTTCCTGAACTAGCCCCTCCATCACCAGCCTCTGGGCTCTCTCTTCCTGGATTGTAAACAGCTGGAGGGTTTGCTCTCTCTTCAGTGTGTAGCGGTGCCTGATGGACACATATCTTTAGACTCTCAGAACGGACAGCTTTAGCAGCTAGACCAATGCCTCACACTTCATTCAGGCATCTTTTAAACATGGCTCCAATCCACATTTCCCTGCTGGTCAAAACGTGACTAACCGCACTTGGAATGCATCCAGCACATCTGAATATGGCAGCATTCCTTTGAATTTCTTAATGAGGAATATTTTGCAAAAGCTTGGCGTGTCTCCAGTTTCAACAGGCCAGCTGCACATAAGAAAATAGCCCTTGTGCTGCTTGCATCTAGCATTGCCTCTACTGCTTAGCATCTCAAGAGTCCCATGACCACAGCATTCTTCTTACCATTCCATTTTCATTGTGTACCTCCTTTAGCACTGCACTCAGAAGTTTATGTTGTTGGTCTGAAATCCCAAGCAGACCTGCTAACTCTTCAGTTTCTGCACTTTCTTATCTTATCTCATCTTGAGAGATGGTGTGATACTCCTTACCATGATCATCTTCAGAGGGGAGCATTTCTCTCTCATGTGTTCCCGGAAAACATGGGACTCGACAGCACCCTCCATCCTGCCTCTTCCTGGAGGTGGACAACATCATCCAGAGGCCAGATGGCCTTTGCCTACCATTGATGAGCTCAGAGACATGTGCACATTTCTAAACTTGTCTTTGCAAATTAATTCTGTTTTGCTTCAACCTGGCTGGGAAATCTAGCCTTGACAAATTTCCTAAAATAGTCTATTTCTATTCATGGATCTTTAAAACCAAGGACTCCCATTAACTCTCTTCCATAAAGCAACTGCTATTTAAATTACCTGTTTGCACTTGATGGCTATGTCTTTCTAAACTGAGGAAACCATGGACCACACTGAGTTTCTTCTCTTAACATTGTGAACCTGCATTTATCACTTTGGTGGCTGATTCTGAAGGGGCTGTTGAGTGGTTTTCCCAGGCAAAGGAAGGAGGACCAACCCCTTTAGGGTCCACAACAGTTGCTGTTGGAGTCATTCACGCCTGAGCCTTTTCAATGTGTCATTCTTCATTTACCCTTCCAAGAGCTTTGATGGCTTCCTACAGCACCCTTTTACCTAAGTGACAAAGTGGGCTACCTCTGTTCACTATACAAAGCAATGCCCTTTACCTATTCATAAAGATGGAGGAGAAAAAGAGTTCTAAGTACCTCAAAATTTTTCTCTATTACTCATCAGCTAAGACAAAATTTATTATTTGCCATTATTGTAACATTCTTGATGAATTATGCCAGATAAACCTTAGATCCTGGATCCTCTTTGGCTTCCTGAGCTGACTCTTTGCTCAGTTATAAATCAGAGTGACAACTGGTTTTTGTGTATAAGCATGTGCAATATGTAAACTTGAAAATGTATTAAAATACAATGTATACATGAATCTTATTCCAAATCTGGAGCACTGCTTTCCCCGACCCCTGCTCCCCTAGTGTAGAAACACAGTTGGTGGTTTGGAGGGAGGGAGGGCAGCGCAGGTGGGGATAATAGGGCTCGAGGGAAACCAAGCCATGGCCTTGGGTGCTGGTGAGTGGACCTGCTCCACACAAGCTCACAGGGATGCATGAGAAGTCCACACTGAGACCACAGGCCAAGCAAGGAGCAAGACAGAGCAAAACGGGCAACTTACACTGGATTTCTGGTGAGAACCATGCCGAACACAAACTCCAACTCCAAAGGGAAATTGCTCCTATTAAAATGTCATTTTCAAAGATTCCTGAGGGAAATGAAACAGACAAAATGAGAAACCATCACCCAGCAGGGCCTGTCTCGACAGGGTCTGGGTCTCCTCCACGAGCTCTTTCACCCACCTCCAGGAGAGGCCAGAGTGGCAGATACCACTGGTGCTCAGGAACCAGTTTAAGCCAACATGTTTAGATCTGCGTAAGAGGCAGTGGCCCAGATTGGCCTCACCTGTGCTCTGATTGGCCAGATGTAGATGCCTGCTTCGTATTTCTTCCTGCATCTCAGGATGCCCCTGGATCTTCATTAACATTCGCTCCTCAGCAAGTGCAGTCTCAGGCCACTGGCTTGTCTTTGCTTCTTCCTGTCCAACTTTTGATTTAATCAATGTGGACATGGGAGGCCCTACTTCCGACCTTTAGAATGTTCTCTCATGGATACTGAAGCTCCAAGCATTCATACTGGGTATTTTTAGCTTAGGCATACAGGAATTTTAGACACATATAAGGGGGTTTTTTTGTTTTGTTTTGTTTTGTTTTTGCCTGATTACATTTACTTTTCAAACAAAACTGGAAATCAAAGAATTATAACTTTGAACTTGGGTCAAAATATAAGGCTGCTTGTTGCTAGACTATCTCCAGGCTTACACACACAGCTGAAAATCTAACTCATGCTTCACTGACAGCTGGATTTCCTAAGGGGGAGGTCATTGTGGCTGCTGGGTAGACAGCTCTTCATCATCATGAGATCCCCACCTCCACCCCCACTTCAAAGATTGATCCCACACACTCACTTGGGCAGAAACATCGTGCTTTCCCACTGTGACTGGGCTCGCCCAAGTACCTGGGAATGTGGTCCTCTGGGCAGGGGGTTGTGTCTGGGTGAGGGACACCTAGTGGTCCCAGCCCTGCCCCAGCATGCCTCCAGCCACAGAGGCTCTGGCTGGCAGCAAATGCTTTCCACCCCTGGAGCTTGAGTGTCACCAGCATGAGGCAAGGTGCTAGAGAGGCCCCCCGGGAACTGAGTGTGGGGAGGCAGCTGCCCCTCTAGACACACAGGTGCCCAGACAGCAAGCAGGGATGGCGAGGCCTGAGCTAAATCTTCTGATCCTGGGCTACCTTCTCCAGCTGCCCCTGAGCCTGTCAGCTTTCCTTCTAGAATTAGAATCCATGTCAAGTGTGACTATAGACACACACAGAGTATTTCTTACATGTGTGCATACACACCAGCACACACATATATGCACAAATGGTACACGCACATGTACAAACACACTTGTACACATATGAGTACAATAATTGTGAACACCCACCCACACCTGCATGCACATATGCAAACACACTCCTGCACACACTCACATACATAGATGTGTGCACACGAGTACATGCACATGCACATATACAACATGCACACATTTGTACACACAGTAACAGATTTTCATACACACACATCAACACATTTTCATACACACGCTATATGCAAGCATGCACAGTGGGACACACATGTATACGTTTGTACACACATGTCAGCCAGTACACTTGTGTGCACTACATACGTATGCACACAATGACACCACATTTACATGATATTACACATGCTAACACACTTCTGCATGCACACTAACAAACTCATTCATATATAGTTGTACACATTTATACCTACACACACTCATGCACACACTTATGCATACACACATTTGGCCTCATGCACTTTATATATATGTATATATATAATATTATATGATAAATATATAATATTATATTTTTAATATATATAAATGTATATTATGGCCAGCTCAGCCTGCGCTGGGGGTGAGGCTGGTGCAGCATGTGGTGCCAAGGATCAAACAGGGGTCCCTGCAGTTGCCTAAGCTTGCCTAAGCAGGCACTTTAGACTGCTAAGCCATTTCACAGGCCCACATGATGCACATTTCTTGTCACTACATGGGAAGTTAAACTTGGCTGCTCAAGTGATGTGGAGCACCTGGATATTACATCCCATCATCACACCTAGGTGGAGAGCTTCATATTCTTTCCTGAAAATCAGTTCACTTCCTTTGGTACTCGCTCCTGCTGGGACCTAGTTCTACCATTTCTTTTTGTCTTTTTCTTTTTTTCTTTTTTTTTTTTTTTTGTTTTGTTTTGTTTTGTTTTGTTTGAGACGAGTTCTCACTATGTAGCTTAAGAGGCTGACTTGGAGCTCACCGGGTAGCCTAGGCTGACCTCAGACTTGCAGTGATCCTCCTGCCTCAGTCCTCCAAGTGCTGGGATTACAGGCCTGTGCCACCACCCCTGGCAGTTCTGCTATTTCTATGTCAATGTCTAGAAAGTATTACAGTTTGCACTTTAACATTTTTAAATATTTTGCAAAATATAGCTTGTGTCAGGTCATCTTTTATTTTTCATCATAATGATGCAGCAAACATAAGTTCACTGTAGGAAATATAGTCAAGTTTGTGGATATAGCTCAACAGCTATAGCTCAACACTGTCTGGCAAGCTCAAGGTGCTGAGTTTGATTCCCAGTTCAAAAAATAAAATGGAATTACAGATAAGCACAATTGTGGGAAAGCTCCTATAATAAGAATGTTTGAGGGTGACTTCAAACACACACACACACACCTCAATCACTGATAAACAGAAATAGGAGTATGCACATAATGACAGCTGACTGACTTACCCATGAAGGAGAAGAAGATGAGAAGAATCCTCCTGGTCCCTTTCTGTCCCTGTTGCTCCTGTCCTGCACCAGGAGACAGCCAGAGGCCCCGCAGTACAAGGAAGCACCCTAGATACAGGCCACCATAGGCTTCCTGGGGTGTCGTTGTGCCTGTGAGGTCCTGGTGCCAGTCACCCTCCAGTTCTCCCACAGTAGCAAGGGTAAGACCTGGCTGAGGAGGTGAAGACCCCGGTGTGGCTGCACTGTGTGGCACAATGCCCTCCCAGCACTCTCTGTGGCCAAGGGTCTGTGGACCTGTGCTTTGTCACTGGTGGTTTTGATGTGCATTGGTTGTTTGCATGTGTGAATGATCAAGACTTCTGCACACTCATCCTTTAATGTGTGTGTTCAGAGCCCCCTTGCATGACCCCACGGAGCTTAGCTGCTGTCCGCGTTCACATGTTAGCATTCCAGAAAAGAGGGACAGCTGAGACCCTCCTGAGCTCACTGACCTCCTTTGTGAAGGCACAAACCATGAAAAGACATTTTCAAGGACACTGCAGAGGGAAAATTTTCATTTATAAATTTATTTCAGAGACATCTAATCCACAGCCAAAGAAAAGACAGTTTATGCCCTTCAGGAATGCACAGTTAGGTATTTAGAGAAAGGCAAAGGGGAAAGTACATCTAAATCCTGAGATTCTCTGGTGATCGTCATGAATACGTACACTGGCCATGGGATGCACCAGGGCAGCCTCTGGGGACCTCAGAGCCCACCATGGGCAGATCATTGAGGATGACTGACTAGATGTGGAAAGAGCTTCACACCAGGAAGAGTGCTTGGACTTCAAGGCAGAGCCAGCCAGGCTACTACAAATAGCTTAGTGGGCCTCAAGCAGAGGACAGCAGCTGCCAAGAGCAGCAGGAATTGCGGACAGCATCGCTAGAGGGCGCCATGGACACAGCCTTGATACTCTGAGTGGGATGGCCAAGAGCAGAGCCCCGAAGGGGGCTGCAGGAGGTGCTGGCAGGAGGTGCTGGAAGGAGGGCATCCCAGAGGTTCCAGGAGACGGGCAAGACCAGGACTGGACTAATTCCAGGTACTGCTGTGGTTTCTAGACCCTTGCTGGAGAGGAGAGCAGACATGCTTGTTAGAGACCATCGCAGACAGGACTGACCGGAGTCCGCGTGGGGTCCATATTAGAACCACGGCTTCTCTTAGAAAGCCGCAGCTGGCAACACCTGGCAGGGAACGTGGCTTCCACATATGGATTCTTGTTTACTTCCGCAAGACAAAAGCAAGGTTGAACCGCCAAGGCCAGCCTTGAAAATAAACGAAGCTCTCAAGTTTTTCACTGATGTTTCTTCATTCATTTTTACCAAGCCCAAGTAGAGCATGCTGGATATCAGCCCAATTTCTTCTGTCCTGCAGCATGAAGATCGCGGCCCAGCATGGACCTAGAAGAAGAGCTTTGTGGATGGGACCTTCCACCCGGGCACCTATGGCTACCCGCCCAGGCTTCCCCTTAGCCATTTGGTATAGGCGCACGAAGAAGGGCCGGGACATGTGGTCTGCCTTCCTGATGCTTAGTACGTCCCACAACCGCAGGTGTTATCCATATAGCCATTCTTAAGGCACTTGCCTCAGCCTAGGTACACCCAGGCTGAAGGAGGAAAGGCTGTAAATCTCCCCTCCCAGGGGCAGAGGTGACCCCTGGCTTTACAGGAAGCTAGCTGTGCTATTTCTGTGGTTTTCATTGTAACACAGTTGGGGACCACTTTACATGCAGAATAAGGCCATGAGACAGCTTTTTCTTGTGAAATCTTACTTAGCATGATGCTCTCCCATTTAGAAATGAGGAGGCCTTCGGTATAGATGTCAGAAACTACTGAATGATAACACTTATCTCCAAACAAATAAAAGAGCACCATCCCACGTCAAATGTGAAATGATACCTCTTTCTACAGGCCGTTGTTTGTTCTTTTGTTTTTCACTAGGCCTGTGCTCATGCACATAATGTCTGTGCCCCTTGGGAGCTTCACTACATGTACACAGAAGTTCCTCATCACTTTGCATCTCTTTCTCCTCTGCTCCCTTGGTGTCCTGGTCCCCTTTCTTTTTGCAAGAAATCTCCCTGTTTCCTACCATCTATCTTTTGCTTTGCTCTTTAGTTGACTCATACTTTGGGTTTTTCATCCAAGAGAAAGCATGTGACATTTAAGTTCATGTGTCTGATTTATTTTACCTAATGCCATGGTCTCAAAGTGAATCTATTTTACTACAAAAGACTCAAGGGTCTCCTTCTTTTTGGCAAGGTAGTACTCCATTGTGTGTAAACACCTCATCTTCTTCATCCATTCATCTGTTGATGGCCCTGTAGACTGCTTCCAAGGTTTAACTAGTATGTATTCTAATTTTTTAACTTCTCAATTACTTTTCTTTTGAAAACATAGGTCATTGATGTATATGAATGAGACTTTAAAAACTGGCATTCCTTACCATTTTAAATACTGAATTTTAAAGATACCTCCAGTATACATACATGTATTTATTAACTTGTGAATATGTATTATAAATCATGCCCACACTTTGTGGTCTTAAGCCTAGAATTTGAAGTCAGACAAATTTGCTTTCATGAAACATATCAAACTCTCTGTGGTCTTGTCAGGTGTTCTACCTGGTTAGGTTAAGCTGTTCCTCATCGTCAGGAATGGCCCTGATTTCATGTTGGCCTCGGCTCCTCTGGGTTGATTGTGAGAAATGAGCCCCGTCACACTTCCTGGGGCTCTGGATCTGCACCAGACATGGAGCCCCTCACAGGCTGAGCGGCAGGACCATGCTGGGAAAGTCTGCTTTGTAATACAAGGTTACATGGGCCTTTAATTGTAAATCTGAGGTTTTAATCTAGTAAACACTTCACTAATTTATAGCCCCCCAGAGCAGAATGAACGAAATTGGAAATAAAGTAGATGTTCCCTTTGGGAAATTATTGACAAGGATTTTGGAGGAAATTTATTTCCTGGCAGTTTCAGGAGAGAGAATCCCTCTCTCCAGAGCTGCTTTCTGATTGGAGATGCTTGAAGGGGACCCAGGGCTATTGGTGCACCAAGAGGGCTGGGCTTGGAGACAGTCACAGCAACCCCGCAGATCCACCTATCCTGATGTTTAACCCATTTATGTATTTCCTCTTGAGCATGGCCAATACTCTCCCAGGAGTGACTGTTCAAGGACTCCACATCTCATCTGCTCTGTGCTGCTGTTGCATCTTTGCAGGAAGAATTATATCCCTGGTGCTACTGAATTCCATCTAATTGCCATCCAATTTATTTCAAATTATCTAGGTTCTACAGGTGAGGCGCTTAAATGCTCCCTGTTCAGAATTGAGAGATGGAGACACCCTGTCTCCCTCCAAGAGAAATGCAGAATATCTAGTGGCAAGAACCAGCAAGATAGCCCAGGGTTACTTGGCTCCATTTAGGAGAAAGCATTCAGAGCAAACGCTTTCCGATAACTTTGGCTCTGTGAGATGAGAGCCCATAGAACCCTCTGGAATGATGGGATGTTTGTTCTGTGCTGAGCCACACACCAGTTCTGAGCTGCTCAGATGATGCTGCTGAGCACGACAAATTGGGACTCTAACTGCATTTAATGTCTATTAATTCAAATTTAAATAACTACCAAGGCCAAGTCGACCTACATATTGAGCATCAGCAAATACAATCAGTCTTCGCTGATATTGTTCTTATGTATCTTTTTAATCACCTTTTAATAAACATTTAGGAAGATTTACTCCTGCACCTGAGTAGTTTAGGAGTTTTTCTTAGGATCTTGGTGCTCAATATTTCTTTGTAATAAGCCATGGGTGAGTAGACTGACGCTCTTTATTTGTACATTGTTCTCTCTTTTTACAGTGAATGTAGAGGATGATTGAAATACGACAGACTTCGCAGCGCTGCTGTCAGAATACTTGCACGCTGCATAGTAAAATAACAAAAGCCTCTCTCTGTGGTACCAGAGTGACTGAATGTGATGCCAGTTAGTAGACACTCTTGCTTATTTGTTCTGCATGAGGGATCCAACTCAGGTCCTTTGCCCAAGTTATGTGCCTGGCCCTTTTTTATTTTTTATTTTTTATTTATTTTTTATTTTTGAGTCAGGGTTTCACTAAGTTGCCCACACGGAGCTCAAGCTTCTCATCCTTCTGCTTCAGCCTCCCAAGTGTTATTTCTATTTTTAAACAATAGTCATTTTTATGACATTGACACACAGGCCAGAATTCAAAATCGGCCGTTGCAGTGATAGCAAAGGGGCCAGTTCCCATGCATGCCTGACCGGCTCTGAGACCACGCACAGGCACGGGAACAGCCCAGGCCCTCAGCTCAGAGAAGGCCGGGTTCCTTCTGCATCTCAAGCACTCCTTTCTGAGCCACTCCGCTGCTAGCAGCCTCCCAGTAGGGAAATGCTTGCCCGGCTAGGAGGACCAGGCGCAGCAGTGCCTCCCTGTCTTACTTTTTCTTCCTATTCTAAATTGTAACCCTGTCAATATCATGCCGTGGGATTTTTTTCCCCTCATTTAGGATGCAGATAGGGAGTTGTTTTAGCTAGCACCAATCCAGGGACCAGTACAGCCAGGTCGAGTTGCTCCCTTTTTTTCAGTACTGCAGATTAAACCCCGGGCCTTCACACTAAGCTACATTCCCAACCTTCCTTACTTTTTATTTTGAGACAGAGTCTCACTAAATTGCTAAGGTGTCCAGGCTGGGATCAAACTTGGGATGCTGTCTCCTGCCTCAGCCTCCCAGGGTGCTGAGATTACAGGCATGCACCACCACCTCTGACCATGCGCCCTTAATGCAGCCCTCTGCCCATCGACCCTATCAGGATGTGAACAGCCACTTCCCCTTTCTCAGCTCTTATTCTTCATGTTTTCCTCCTCTGGTCAAGGGCTGATGGTATTTTATTGTGTACTTTCATTCAGTTCCCATAAAAATATACACAATATATAAAAATCACACGCTTCTGGCACATATGTTTTCTCTCAAAGACAAAAAAAATATTATTAATTAAGTAAAGAAATTTATAAATAATATTTTGGGCATAAAACAAAGTTCCAGAAATTGAGATGGTAAAGAAAATGAAAAATAGGGATTGTCCCCAAACCCCCACACTCATCTGGAGATGGTGTCAGTAGTATTTTGACTAATCGAAATGCATCTAGAATTTTTTTCAGTACTGGGGATTGAACTCAGGACCCTCCATTTGACAGGCAGGCATTTATTCTACTGAGCTATCTCCCCAGCCCTCATATCTAGAATCTTGAAGCCTCACTTTCTGTTTAACATATAGATTATATCATATCATTTGTAATAGCTGCATTTTATTCCTCAGGGAAAATAGTAGCTGTTTGGTTTGGGTTTCTGGAGACAGGGTCTTGCTATGTAGCCCTGGCTGGCCTTGCACTAGCAGCAATCCTCCTGCCTCAGCCTCCTGAGTGCTGGAGTTACAGGTGTGTGCCACCACATCTGCCAGGAAAATGTTTTTGTAGCTCATCATAGCAAACCCATCATTAAACCTGAGCGCCAAACATCTCTTGTGTTGGCCAGGTGACGCCAGCTTCCTACAGGGCTGTGGCCAGCAGCAGCAGGTTGTAAACCTTGCCTGGTGTGGTTGACAGTGACTGAGGTTTTATCAGAGCTGGAGAAACAGCTGCAGAAGTCTCACCTCACCACTTGGTGGGGCCTTGGGTTCTGGGGCACAAGGCGAATGTGGCTTCTAGATGCCCCCAGTGTCTGCGCTGGGAGCATCTCCAGACCCACACAGCAGAGGAACATGGATGAGGCTGTCTGGGTTTCTGTTGCTTGCACTGATCTCCCCAAAGCTGGGCCTGGGGTTCTCTCAGAGGTAAAGCAGCCTCAGGCAGGACAGGGAAAGAGCGTGAAGCCAGGTTCCCGTCCTGGCACAGGGCAGATGCCACCCTCAGCCTTGCTGCTTCCTAGCTGGTGGGGGCCCAGGATGATCTTCTTACCAGAAATGAAAATAATGGCAAAAGTTTTGCGTCTCAACACAAATGCATCCCCACCACAGTGTCCTGTATTGCCAGGGCAGTGGCCATCCGATGTTCAATGAAATGCACCCAGGAATGAAGAGTGGATTTTTAGTACTGGCTGTGCAGCCAGCCACACACACTGCTACAGTGAACTCAGCACAGAACAAACAAGGGTCTCAGCCCCTGAATTGGTTCCTGCAGAAGAAAGACAATGTGTTGGGATATGGTCCCCAAACCAGCTGGATGCTGAGTCTTTGTGTCTCAGTAAAAATACACTTTACAGAAGAGAAATTCAAGGCTTATTAGTGAGCCACACCATTTGGCTCTTTCCGTTGAAACCCACATCTGTTTCCCTAATTTAAAACTCCTCTTGGATAAAGAAAAAACGTAACTGAGTCCTACCCAATCTTAAGACTCGGATTGCTTACGAAGAAAAATGGCATGAAAATTGGGCCATGCTGGACAGGACTTCTCAGGAAGGATTCTTACTGTCCTGGATTCCTGTCTGGGAGGCTCAGCCCTCCCCCTACCCCCTTTCCAAGTCCTTCCTCTCAAGCTACAATTCCTTGTAGTCATCTTCATGCTCTATAGATTCCTACCCCCTTCTGTCCCTCTATGTCCTTCCTTGACACCCAGGATGAGTGTCAAATTGAATTTCAAAGATTTCCCATTGCTACATTTTCAGGGCAAATAACGTTGATGTAACATCCACCTCTCAGAAGTTTCTACCTGTTTATTGGATGCTCTGTTTGTTGGTTGGCTCGTTTTAGATGAAATATGCCATGTTCTCAGATTGGCTTTCCTGGTTTTAGCAAAGCCTCACATGCATGCTCAGGGCACTCTCAGAACTCACTAGAAAGGGAGCTCTGGGACCCAAGACCTGGGCACGTTGTCTACGCTGCATGTCCAGCACCCAGGCAGCACCTACCACCCTGGAAAGTGGACAAACTCAAGGCATTCACTGACTCACAACTTCCGTCTCCTTTGCCGACTCTGGTCTCTCACCAGGGAGATCTTTCCACACCCCAACACCAATGCCAGACTGGAATGTGCTTCCACCAAACCTCACCCTCAAAATAACACCTGCTGTGGCCGATGGGCAGCTTCTCTCCTGGCATCTCCCTGGGCACTTTTCCTTGCATTGCTTTCATATCATAACAAGAGGTTTACCACAGAAGACACCTGTCTCTTTTTTTTTAATTCCCCAGGAAGATCAAATGGAATAACTGCTTAAACTAAATAGAAATAATTGAAAATGTTGCCTTTTATTTCATTGCAAGTTGCAAGATCTATTATTTGTTTTCTTTGAACGGTTTCTTTGAACAAGCTGGTCCAAATGTTCAAATTGCATGAATAAAGACTCCTCCAGGACCTAGAAGCCTCTGAACCCCCTTGGGAATCTCACGAGGTGATGTAAACAGAGCCACCCAGAGCCCACCCCTCCTCGCTGTCCACAGAGTATTGGGACCAGTGAGTCCTCCACTGAAGGCCACATCAGAGGAGGACCAGAGCACCCTAAGGCCCAAGGCCAGACTTCTGATGCCAGCAGTCATCCCCTGCAGCATAACCTAAGTCATCCCTCACCCTTCTTTTGCCCCACTCCTGTCGCTGTCGGTAGTGGGGGTGGTGGTGGTGGTATTGTTACTAGTAATCGAACTCAGAAACTCACACTTGCCAGGCAGGTGCTGTGCCATTGAAGTATCTCTCCAGCTCCCCCTCACCTTCTAAATGTCGTCTACAACATAGGGATACCAGCAAAGCCTCCCAGTAGCTCATCATAAAGGTCAGGATGCTCCTATTGGTAACATGCTCAGGACGGCACTGGGTTCCCAGAGTAGTTCATTTGTTAATTGAATAACTTAGGTCTGGATCCGCTCAGAGGCCAGAACCAACCATGGTGGCCTCATGGGCCAGGTCACAGGAGCTCTGAGATCATCTGGAAAGAGGGCAGATGGAGTGGCAGGACAAAAAAGGACAAAGACAATTAACCCACTAGAATTCAACCCAACTCCAACAGTGAATGAAATAAAACTTCCTCTGTTTGAAACTCCAACAATAATGATCAAAATATTTCAGAGATGAAAGAATCCCACTTTCCTAATATGTCTTTGTCTCACTCTTGCCTAATAGGGTACAATTTTTAAAATACTTGTATCAGACTTGCAAATCAGGTAGAAAATCATCAAATACAAATACCCATCAAACACACTTCAGAGCTAATCCTCACTTACTAATTTCACTCTCCTCGCCCCATGTTCCGAATTCTGAAGCATTTTCCCAACTGGCATATTTTGATCATTTTTCTTTTTTGTCATTTCTCTATTTTTCAAATTACTTTGAATGCTCGCTTCACTTCTCTTGCCTTTTTTGGGTGGCTTATGTTTTAGGACGAGGCTGACAGAAGAGCACCTAACTGAAAGGGAGGCGCGCTTTAGCCTGTGTGGGTCAGGTGATGGTGTGAGGCTCTCTCTCTCTCTCTCTCTCTCTCCCTCCCTCCCTCCCTCCCTCTCTCTCTCTCATCTTCAGACCATTACTCGATGCCAGCTTAGCTCTCAGCTCTTGATTTTCTGTCTGGTGCATCTCCAGACGCCTGGTCGTCACCCCCAGATTGGTTCACCATGTGCATGCACAACCCGTCTTGCCCCTACCTGTGTCTCACAAGTCCACTTTGATTCTTCCTCATGGTCTATCTCAGTCATGATCTGTGCTGCAGCTTTAGAGATGCTATTTTCTCACTCTCAGAAATAGTAGTTTTGCTGCAGCTCCAGAGCTCTGTCACCCATCAGCACAGCATCTTCAATTTACTTACTCTTCTGTTCTCCAGAAATGGCCCAAGTGTCACTAAGTCCACACGCCAGCTCACTCAATAAATATTTATCAAGTTTTCTCTTTGTGTCAGGCTTTGACAGTGCAGATGGGTAGCCAGGGCAGAGAATAGCCATGAGGCTCCCAGCCAAGTAGAGCAGCTGGGCCAGATGTCAGCCCTCCTGGTGGCAGAGCAGAAATGACACCTGGGTCAGACCCTCCACACTCACAGCCATGGGGCCTTCAGTAATTAGTTCGACTTTCTAATTTCCATTTCTTAGCAGAAAAAGCGTCAGGCAAGCCAACCTCAGCTTCCTAGAGCTCTCATGGGGTCAGACAGAAGTGTTCCCTCTGCAGCACTGTCACAAGGCCACAAGAGTGGGTAGTTAGCCCTCCTTGTCTGTCAAGGAAAGGACGGTGTGCCTGGGGTCGATGGGGCACTCCCTGGTGAGGTTAGGGTGCTCCCTGGTGGCATCTGGTTCCTGCAGCTGCTCCCACTGTGGCTTTCTCATTCACGACCTTCCTATATCCTTTGGAGAGCGAAGTAAGAATGAAGAGCAAATTCCAAAAAAGAAAGTTTCCCCCAAGTGCCCATGATCTGAGGACCAGGGGTCCAGCCATTAGTATGGATCCCAAGACCCACCAGCCCTACCCAACACCCAACCTTCCTGCACTGAGCGGTGATGAATGGCCTGGCGGCTGGGATCAGTCTTCACTGGAGCCACCGCAAGGGTCAGCAGCCAAGGAAGGAAGAACTGCAAACCCCACAACCCCTCACACAGCACTGCCAGAAGCCACCCTCTGGCCCTTCAGGGAGGATGATGTCTGTTCATTCTCAGTGCACTTAAAACTGAGAAGGCTCGTGAGGTGACAGCTGGCCTTCCAGTAGAGTGGAGATGCTAGCCCCGTCATGCCACCAGGCACCTTCCTGCCTGGCCCTGCTAGTGTAACCGCCTCTGCTTGGCCCTTGATTTTGTGCCTCTCAGGCTCCCTTGTCAACAATTTCCAACTGGAACATGAGGACAGCCTATGGAGATAGCACTTGAATGCCTGACGCTGAGCCCAGCATGTAGGAAACACTCCAGAACAGAACAGAGACTGGAAGGAAGGGTGGCTGAGTATTAGCCATGCATCTCCCACCTTCTGCCTCCAGAGAGGACACTTTTCCCTACCAAGGAGGGGCCTTTTCCTCCCTGAGCCCATGAGAAAGAGCAACCAGTCACTTCCCTCTAATAGAAACTACACACAAGGGCCAGCAAGATAGCTCAGTGGATTAAGCATCTGCTTAGGCAAGTGCAGGGACCAGGTTCAGTCCCTGGCACCACATGCCACACAGTTCTCATTCCTGGGCATGGTGGCACACACCTGTAATCACAGCACTAGGGAGTCTGGAAACAGCAAGATCACTACGAATCTGAGCTGCATAGTGAGACCCTGTACCAAATACATGTTTTAAAAAGAAAGAAAGAAACCACACACACTGCACACAGACACACAAACAACTGCACATACACACATGCTATATATGTGTGTTCATGCATACATACACTACACACAATTCACATGCATGTCTATATAACACACATGTACACCCCTGACAAAGGCATACATACAGCATCTATACACACAACACATGCATAAACAAACACAATATACATACACATGATCCACAAGGTATGTGCATATATGCAGGACACATGCCAACATTCCATATATACACATATAACATACATTTATATACTCACATGCTAACCACACACATAGGTACATACACAAAGGACCACCAAATGCAACATACATGCATGTAATACCTGCATGAACACACCTCATACCTCACAATTATATTCACAGAACTCACACACAACACGCATGCACACAGACACATACACACTTATGCTTGCACTCTATGGGGCATACACTCATATGCACATGCAACACACATACACATCCACCACACATGCATACATACAACATGTATATGTACACATATGCTAACACCCCACATATATATCCTCAAACACACCATGCACTCATACTATATTCACACACAGCCTCACACACCAGCACAGAAGGCTGAGCCTGCAGTAAAGAGCTGGCTCCTGAGAGGGTGGGGCTCTGCAGTCAGGTCTCAGGAACATCTACACCCCACGCCCCTCCCTAGCAGGCTGTGCCCTTAGTACTGGGCCCATCTCCAACGAGAGATGCGTGGGCCCATTCTGCAAGCCAGCACAGCTGATTGGAGGCATCCCTGGAGTAACAGTGGTGTCGAGAAAGGACAATTACGGCAAGCACAGGATGGCTGTGCCCTATTTAACTCCAGCCGAGCCTGCACCCACATGCCTGGGACTTCCTTCAATAGCCCAAGCCTTGGGCCATGCCAGCAGCATGCAGCTTGCAGTCTGGAGGTGCCCAGTACCTGGGACTTTCCTCAAGCTCTGGGAGGGCGAGTGTGTATATCCCAGCAGTCCTGGACTCAGGGCATCATCACCCCACAGATGCAGTGGTTGCACTACAGTCTACTCTTCCAAAAGTCTTCCACCATCCCTGGAGGAACTGCCCCACCCTCAGGACATTTCCCACTCTTCTCAGCACCCAGCTGCTTAGTACCTTAAGGAGCTGATCCAGGCTTTTTTTTTTTTTTTTTTTTTTTTTTTTTTTTTTTTTTTTTTTTTTTTTTTTTTTTTTTCCTTTCTTTCTTTCTTTCTTACACATTATGGAATCAGCCTGCACCACAAGGCTGGTTGAGGAAAGAGCCTAGCAACCAGGTCACCATAGCAACACACTCCCTCTTCCCGCCTCTCTCCCAGCCCCAGGGCAGCCTGGACCAGTGGGGGGGAGGATAGGAAAAACTGTGAATCACTCCCACCCTGCACCAATCTTCAAAGCACCTACCCCCAGGCTTTAAGTGCCCACCCTGCCTACTGCACAGGAAGGGGCCCCAAAGGCCTGTCCCAGGGGCACACACATGATTTGAGGATTAGCAATCACTGTAAGCCTCATCCTCTGAGAGAACCCTTCCTTTCTTTTCTTCCAGAAATCATTCCTGTTCATCCTCTAAAGCTCGCATAAAAACAAATCATTTTCAGAATGCAGCTCTTTTTGTAAGAAACACATTTTAAGCATTAAGCAAGTGAAGTTGCCACTAAAATTCACTTCAGGCAGCCACATTTCAAAATAATTTTCTTAAAAATTGGAGCCAAGGCTGTTAAAGGGTCAGTAAATAAAGATAGATACTGTTAATACTTCCACTGGCCACAGTCAGCAGACCCCACAACAATGTATCCGGAACAGACTCAGATTCTATATTAGGGGCAAACAGTTAATATAATGAAGGCTCTGTTTTAACAATGGCTTGAGTCTACATATTTGCATTAATGAGCATATTTATATTTAATCACCAAACTTTTTATTGCACACAGACCCTCAGTGAGCAGAAATTGCAGATAGAGCTAGATTTGGCCAAGCTCTGCTCCCCTCTAGGCAGTGGACTCAGTGGACCCAGGCCACCCAAGGTCACTTCCTGACTGAGTCATCACAGGATGCCATTTCTCTCTCCAACCAGGCTCCATGGCCGTTGAGATCCAGGACTTTGCCTCAACCCCATGTCCTTCATGCAGAGGACAACCTGGCAGACATTGGAGCTAAAGCCCAGTGACAGTCCTCGCCATAGATAAGAGCACACACCAATGCATGTTCGTGCACTGGACTTAGGGGCAGGGAGTCTCCAGATCTCTCAGGATGGTGCATGCAGACTAATCTGGGTGTTGGCAAGCTCACTTTCCCCAGAGACAGCACTGGTCACAACCTGAAGCCCAGGCCAGGTGTGTCTGTCTCTCTGCCTGCAGGAGGTCTCTTGTATCCCTCTTTTCTCTCCATCATAGTTCTCATGACTACATCCCAGGAGGCTAAAGCCATAGTGCCACTCTCTCCCTGTCCATCCACCACACCCCATGACTCCCTGTCCCTGTGCCACCCCTATTTGAAGCCATCTTCCTTCCTATATATGCACTTCTCCTCTGCTGTACCCTCTAGACCACACAGTAGCTCAGTGGTCCAGGCAAGACAGCAGGATTCCAAGCCTGCTTCCCACTCTATAAATCACAGATGGCCAGGCAGTTTTCCTCTCTAAAAGAAGGAAAGACAACAGCTTCTGGTGGCAAAAGGGAGTGAGCAAAGGTGGGTGTGGGCACCCATGCACCCTGGGCTCCCAGGCACAGCTCTCATAGGGTGACTGTAGGGAGCAGTGGGGCCGCTCCTGTAGCACAAGCCTACAGAATCCATGGGTCCTCCTGGTCCTAGAAGTCTGGGTGGCCATCACACAAACCCCTGAGGCAGTGTGAGAAAGAACATCCCCAGCCTCCTGGCAGTAGAGGGCCTCTAGAGCCAGCCCATCTTGCAAAGCAACAGAAACAACAAGAGCAGAATCACTTAAGTAAGCATATGGTGTGAACTTGGGGTCCTCACCAAGGCCCCAGGAGGGCTCAAGACCTTTGTTTTCCAATTTTGTGGCTACAAAGCCAAGACTGAGTGAGTCCTGGGGTTCCAGGTAGGACTTCTGGATGTGCCTGTGTCCCCATGCTCTGAGCCCCTCAGTCTAAGAGTTAGCAGGACCCCTTGGGGCTATGAAGACTCTGTGAAAAGGCTGGGCAGCTCCTGCAAGCAAAAAGCCACCTTCTTTTCTTCTTGCCTCTCCAAAATGTGTGGGCCGATACTGCAGAGCAAAGACTTCTGGCAAAAATACAGGGATGGGGAAAATCTTCTGCACAGATCTTGTGAACAGAGCTGAGGCTGCCGTGGAGGGAAAGCTCCTTGAGGGGCACAACTGGGCAAGGGTTGAAGCTGCCCCTCTCCTGCCAAACAAAGGAAGCAGGATGCTTGGATAGGCCACACATCAAGGTTGCCATCTGCTCAGGCTTGAGGCCAGGTCTGTAGATCTAAACACTTTGACTGCTAATTGGGAAACTGAGATGGCACAGACAGCGACTGTTGAGACCCAGAGAGGAAGAGCCCACAGCCCACCTCACACTGCACCAGAGGACAGTGGCCACTGGCATAGCCTGAGGCACTCAGGCCATCCAGGGGAGCCCATGTCCCCAACCAGTAAACACTGACCCAGGTCCTCAGGTCTGCTCAGCACCAAGTCATGACAAGACACAGAGGACAGGAGCAGAGCCCCTCAGGGGACTCTGGAGGTGACCCTAATCAAAGCATGAGGTGGGACAAGAAAGGACAGGGGAATCAGGGGCCACAGGCACTTCCTGGAATTCCCATGAGACATGTCACCATCTCCAGAGAGAAGGGATGGACACTTGCTGTCCTCACAGGGCTACCTCAGGCAGTCACGAGGCTGGAACCCTTTGCAGGGGCCACCCATGGCGGCCCCGCTGCCCCAGGCTGGAGGTTTCTCAAGATACCCCTGCCTCCTTGGGCAGATGCCCCAGGAACATTTGCAAGGAGGTCTCCCTTGTCCTCCTGAGATCCCCTCACAGATATAAGGCTTCTCTGGCATCTGCTCTGAGCTAAACACATAGCTCATATTGCATCTTGCTGCACTCTGGACTGGGGCTATGTGTGTTGCTTCTCCCCAGTAGTCAGGGACTCATCCTTGTCCCAAGTCGGACCTCCCACCATCATCATGGGGGCAAGGTCAGGAGAAGAGCGCCATCCTGAGGTCCTGCGTCTGAGCTCAGCAGGCTCAGCACACTCAGTTGATCACAGTTGCTTTGCCCTGTTCTTCCACCAGCACCTCCCTTCTTCTGTCAGCCAGTTCCCCTCCAGCACTGTCTGCACAGGCAGGAGAGACTCTGTACTTCTCTGGCAGGACCCAGTGTGCCCTGAGGGGCCTCCGTTGCCCACGTCCTTCGCCCCTAGCCTCAGGGCCCTCTGGACACCCGGGACAGCGCACGTCTGCCTTTGCCTCTGCATGCTGGCTCTGCAACACCATCGAATTTGCAGGTGTCCCGGATCTACAGGCCACCGCATCTGCACCCTCTCAGTTCCTTCTCCCCTCCGTTCTGCTGACTTCTTCCCTCCCACTTTCCTTTCTCATCCTGATTTCCTGCACATCAGTGGAGGCTCAGGGCTGGGACCAACACCTGACTGCTCCTCTCGTGCCAGCCCTCCTCAAAATCAAGGGGAAGGCAGCTCTCCTAGATGTCATGGGCAGTGACGTCCTTGACCCAGTGGTCTAAAAAATCCTGAAGTCACTTTTGTACTATCTCTCCCACTCTACCCAAGTCTGTAAGACCTGAAATGTCCATAAACATGCCCTCATCAGTCACACAGAACAGGAACAGGCCCTTCTCCCAGAATGGGGTCCTCCCCGAAAGTAGGGACAGATCATCCAGTAGCTGCAGGCTGGAATGTGTACATTCTTTTCACAGAGATTGGCTGGAAGAGGACAGCAGAGAATCCCTTACTACCTTAAGCACATCATTCCTGTGTGACCTTTAATAAGATACTTCTCTGATTCAAATCTGCTTCCTTGCCTTAACATAAGGATATTGATTAATCTATTTCTAAAATCTCTGACAAAATTAAGTCTGAAATCCTTGTCAGTTTGACGCCCTCCCCCACCAACAAAGCCATATTTGAAACAAGGAGAAAACGCAGGTTTTGTAGGAAGAAAGATATACATCTTTTTATAGAAGAAAAGGACTGAAGGGGGAGGAAATAAACTAAAGATAAAAGCTTTAAAACCAGAGAGTTATAAATAAGAGAAGGGCAGGAAGCCTCAGTGAGGAAGAAAGAGAAGGAGAGGATCCCAAGGCTGCAGCTACACGGAGAGCAGGTGGCGTGTGGAATCCTTTCATTTCTCCTGGTTACGATAAAACGTGTTTTCTCTGGGAGGTAAGTCTGAAGACAGGGACTTCAAACAATAAAGGGCCCACATATTTGGCACACGTTGAAACAAACAGAAACAATAAGCGTAAGTAGAATGTTAAAGATGGAGAGTGACATCTTAGCTACCCAGGGAACGCATGTGCCCTGCCTGCTGTCCCCACAACCTGCCTCTCCCAGGGCTGGACAAGGTCAGAGGTTTGGACAAGCCGACCCATTTCACAGTGCTACAAACCTTTCTTCACATAGCTGACAAGGATGCTAAGCCACGTAGACAGAGTCATGGGTTGACCTCCTGTGTCATGCTGGGCTTAGTCACCCCATGCGGCAGGTCTCTCCAACACTCAGGGCTCTGTCTGCACTCTTAGGTGTGGGGTGAGCTCCCTGAGTGTGAGCCATGCTGACTGCAGTAGCCAGGCCTCATGGGGGGAGGGGGTGTGTGTGGGAGGGCTGAGTGTGAGTGCCTGTGGGTGTAGAGTGGCATTGGCGAGAGGAGCATTGTGGACGTGGCGGGTTTCAGTCTATCTGGAGTGCAGCCCCAGTGCTTATGGTGTGGAAAAGATGATTATGGTTGAGAAGAAATTCTTGCACAACATCCCCCACCTCTTTCTGTCATGTCTCCAACAATAGAGTCTGTGACCACAGGCTCACCCTGGCCTGTCTGACAACTTGGGACCAATGGCCAGGGGCATAAATTCACACATGCCTTCCACTGATAAAGATAGGGTGCTTACCTGGCAAGTGCAAGGCTGTGAGTTTAAACCCCAGTTCCACAAAACAAGAAGATAGGGTGCTTGGCAAGAGAGATCATTCTGGTCCATCTCAAGATAAAATAGACACATTCATTTCATACATCAAAACTTGTGCCTGTAGCCAGAAAGGAATCCCCTGTATCTACCTACACACCATTGCATTTGGCCTTTCACTACCATAAATGGCACTAACTGCCCTAGACCAAAGGTGAGTACTTCCAGGCGGGATCCCATGCATGTCAGGTGCAACCCTAACCCCGCATCAGGAGCATTTGGTGAATGTGTCAGGCCCTGAATGCACCCCTGACCCTGGTGAGGGCTGGCGGTGAGGAATGTTGGATTCTGTGGCCTTGAGTCAGCTGCGCCAGTCACCTTTTGTATTTTTTTTTTTTTTTTTTGCATGGGTCCTCCGAGTCCAATTCCAATTCTGACTACAGCTGCCCCGCCTCTTGTTTAGCTGGCCCACTGCTGCTGGACGTGCATGTGCTCTGGCAGCAGTTTCCCTGGACACACCCTGTTAAATGAAGGGGACATCAGGATGTGCTAGGTACGTTCTGCTGCACTGGACAGGAGCCGCCTGACTGCCGGATGTATCTGGGACACCACCTGCCATCCAGCAGTTTTCAGTGTTGGCACCAAGGGGTCCAAGCTAGGTGTCCACTCCCGACTGCAAGGGCAGCATGTGCCACACAGACGTCCTATGAGTGAGGACCTTAGGCTGCATGATGGAAGGGTCTGGAATAACAGCACTGCATGCAGCATGAGACACAGCTGCCCGACAGCCCAGCGTGCACCCCAAAGAGCCCGCCAGCAGCCGGAGGCTCCTGCAGAAAGGCAGCGTGTGTAGGGCAGTCTCCTCACCTGATCCACGGTGGGTGCCATGTCCCTCATCATCTAATGCTGAAACCAAAAGCCAGTGCAGTGCACACCCCACTCCTGGGGCACTTCAGAGCTGCCCGAGTCAGAGGCAGAGGGAGGCAGGATTTCCTTAGTGGCAGTCAGATACTCTGAGTCAAAATTAAACGTGTGCCAGTGTATGTGCCATAAGCACTCCATCAAATAAGCCTTGCAGAATGTCACATGTTCTCTGGCTAGGATAGCTGCTCACACACTGTCTGACCATGTTTGGGTGATATTGGGCCACGTATGCCACCATAGTCTCACAGTCAGGAAGCCAAAAAGCACCTGCACTTCTATGCTTAGAGGTAGCTAGATGTGCATACAGTTCCCTTGGTGTTACAGCACTCAGGGTGGTAACCCACTGTGTATGCCTGTACCCAGGTTACACCATGCACATGCCATGCCAAGTACCCATCACCCAGTGTACTGTGGGAGGCTGCACTCGCTGAGTTTACCCACATGCCCTTCAGGATGACCCTGGGGCCATGGCAAATCCCTGACCCTACATCTCTAGACTTCATCCCCAGTGTAGAAGGACACACTGTGGTAGGCATCCCGGAGCCAGTAAGCCCCTCACGCCCCTGGTGGCTGCCTGTGGTATCCACTCCACCCCCATAGTGCCTGCTGTCCTGTCAGGAGACACAGGTCATACCTAGGCCTTTGAGCATTTAGTTCTCTGTCTTCATGTTCCCTGCCTCCGAGAATCAGTGAGTTCCTCTCTGGGCGCTGCAGATGCAGACATCTATGGGGTCTCCCAGCATGGAGGCCCTGGAACTGAGCAGAGAAGATTAGGGGTACTCTGCAGAGTCTTGGGGTTAGGGCACAATACTCACATGCTCCTCCCCCCGGGACTTCGGCTCTGTTTGCCCTAGGGAAGCACAGGCTCATGCCAGCCTACCTGGCTGGCTACTTGCTGAGAGGCAGGGAGGGAGGAAGGGAGGGAGGAGGGGAGGGCGAAAGGAAGGGAGGGACGGAGAGAGGGAGGGAGGGAGGAAGGAAGGAAGGAAGGAAGGAAGGAAGGAAGTGATAAGGGTCCACCCCAGGGGGACATTGGCTGGGAAGCCACTTAGGTCCAATGTGGGGTCCTCATCTTGAGACAAATTTGAAAATGTGAACACCAGACACTGAGTTTCAAAGAAAGAGAAAGTTTTGAGTACCTGATAAATTGCAAAGTGACTTAAGGATTCTGTCCTATTCTGAGTTCTAGAAAATATGTTCAAAAATTGGCCATAATTTTATACCACTTAGAGTTCCATGCTTCTTTCCATTTGAGGACAGAGTGGCAGAGCTATAGAGTAATAATGAGCACTGAGCATTTAGCATCTGCTTTTTCATGTCTTCATTTTATAGCCAGGTTACAGCCAGGTATGGTGGCTCACGCCTCTAACTCTAGCACTTGGGGGTCTGAGGCAGGAGATCGCCTGGAGTTGAAGGTTGGTCTGGGCAGCATACTGAGTTCAAGCCCAGCCCAGACTACATAGCAAGAGTCTGTCCTGAATGAAAAAAGGGAAAAGAAAGAAAGAGGGAAAAAAGTGTCTTTACTTTGCCCATTTCTACATTTCTTCATTATTTCCCATTTGCATAGCAGAAAGAATGAAATAAATATACTTTCAAAACTATATACATGGGGGCCAGGTGTGGTGACACATGCCTGTAATCCCAGCACTTTGGAGACTGAGGCATGAGGATCGGTGTGAGTTCAAGATGAGCCTGGGCTGCAAAAGTGAGTTCAAGGCCAGCCTGAACTTCATAGTGAGACCCTGTCTCAAAAAGACAAAAAAAAAAACATATGCATGGGGCAAAATTTCGTACACCTAGCCAAATGTATCTTTCTGACTTGTAGATATGTGTAGGTACTATAGACAAGGCTTAATTTTACATTTTTAATGGTTGCTTTTAAAACTGAGAGCACTAAGGAAAAAAGTGTATTTTTCATATTTTATATTTTACTAATTTAGAGTTTCTATGTAATAATAAAAAATATTAAAAAGGTACTACTCAAGGACTCCCCTTGAAATTCTTCAAAGTATATCCAACTAGCATTTCAAGTCCTTGTTTCAAATACTCAGGGTTTTTATGTGTGTATCTTAGCCACTGAGCTCCAAATCAAGGCACAGTTTAAAGTCAGACTTCCAGGGCCAGCTCAGCAAGAAGCACACTGCCTGGGAGCTCAGAGTCCAGGTAGAGTTCCATCAAGCTGGCAAGAAATGCAGCCTTTGTTTGTAAGGTTTTAAAAACAAGCAATCGACTCTATCAAAAGGAGAGGCCATGAGCCCCTTCTGGGTACTTTTCCCCCACATGGTTTGTGGAATGCAGCACGCATGCCTGGTGCACTGAATGAAAAGCTTACTCCAGGTCCCTGCCCCATGAAGATATCCAGCCAGCCAGTGGGACCCTACTCTCCAAGGATGCAGGGCCCCTGGCTATCTAACCCACACTGTGTCCAGCAAGAGCAAGCAGAGCCTTATGCAACCCCAAAGAACAAATGTTGGGTGCTAAAGGGAGTCCCTGACTTGCATAGCTCAGCCCACTTCCAACAGCATGTGTACTCCTTAGCCCTGTGCAGGCTCATGTAACAGAGCCCCCACCACCACCACCCCAGAGAATGTCAGATCTGAACAGAGTTCTGAGTATATATTTAAGCATCCTCACCGCATTCTTTTTGGAAAGCAGAGGGAAGGAGGGTAGACACAGCAGGAGACGGTCTGCTGAATAATTAACCAACACTGCAACATCAGTCAGGGAAGCAGTGGTTCCATAGCAAATACCCTTTCCCTTTGGCTGTGGTTTTGCAAGGAAAGAAAACCATAGCACCAAGTGCAGAGGCTTGCATCTTGCTGAGGACAAATTAAAGGAAGACATGGAGGTTGCCTTCTCCTTATGATGGGCACCACTGCGAAATTGCACAGCCTTTCATTCTCTCTGTGGCACTGAGGATTGAACCCTGGCCTTTGTATCCAACTGTATCTGCAGCCCTTTTTTATTGAGAGACTACATTTCACTAGGTTGTTCTGGCTGGACTGGAACTTGCAATTCTCCCTCCTCAGCCTCTGCATTGTTCTGGGATTACATGCACGCATCACCATGCCTGCTGACTTCTGTGATTATATATGCTAGTGTGCAGATGCCAAATTTGTCTTAAGTGTCAAAAGGTATATCTGATGACCTCTATGAAGATATATCCAATAACAGTTCTTAGAAAGGTTCAATATTTTCCTAGTGGTGAATAAGAGAGAGGAAAGCCCAAAGTGCAGAGGGATAGGGGGTTCTCAGATTTAGGGCTCTCTCTGGCGTCTCAGATATACAAAGGTAGGCAGGAACACCGTTGCTGCTACTGAAAAGAACAGTTGCCACAAGGTCAGAGTGTACACGTTTGTGAGCATTTTTTCTATCACCATGTAAAAATGTCGATACCTGACCAGGGTTCCCAGCCAGATACTAATAGGTTCCAACGAAGAATATGTTCTCGTATTGTTGTTAACATCAACGCAACCATGAGATCAAGATACTGCATGCAAACTAAGAGTATTTTTGTCTTGAGTATTTCCGAGAAGCAGCAAGCCCAGATTTTGAGATTATTTATTCATCAATTTCTTTCTCTAAGCGTTTTTACCCAGGGTACATTTGGAGTAGAAAATACATAGATAAAGCTAAGGGTTTGATTTCATAAGACTCCGCATCCTTAGCTATTAAGGTTTAGACCTGCCCAAGTACTGGCGCTCGTGGTAAGAAGCAGGAAAGCAAGAAGGGACAGAGTGTCCTTGCTGGCCCCTTCTGTGGCTCCTCCAGCGAGCACGCGTGTGCTCGGAGCCTCCAGCGGGCAGTGGAGGGCCGTTTCCATGGACACGCAGCCCCTCTCCCACAGCTCCAAGACTCAGGTGGCCCCACGTGGGCCTCCTCAAGGAGCGCTGTGCTGGCTGGGCGGGCGCCCATCGATTGCGGTGCATCGACCCAGCCCAGTCCGCCTCTGCCTTCTGATCTCAGAGCCCACGGCCTCCAGACACCCAGATTCCCTTTGTTAGGTGAGCCATTGCTTCCTCGGTCACAACTGCAGAAAGCTGTGCTTTTGCATGTTGAGATTTCTTTTTTTATTCACAAAAGAATTTATTTTCGGGCCTGGCGGGATGGCTCAGTGGTCTAAGGCGCCTGCTTGGAAGCTTGGGCAGCTTCAGAGACTGCGGTTCGATCCCCGGCACCACATGCTGCTCCAGCCCTGCCCTTGGGGCAGGCTGAGCCAGCCATAAAAAAAAAAAAAAAAAAAAAGAATTTATTTTCTTATCAGAGGGTTTGTTTAGGATGCATTATCAGTACCTTTGTTGGTGGGGGGGTCGGTGCACACAGAACGCAAGAGAGGTGGTAGGAAAACAGGAGGGCTTAGCGGAGATTTTTTTAAGGTAGGAGATCTGTATGTAAATCTAAGAATTTTTAAAAGCCTTAAGGTCTCTAACAATCAAGGAAATGAATACCAGGGCGGCTGGAAGAAGCACCAATGCCCACAGGTGCCTTCTGTGGTCCTTGGGCGCCACCTAGAGGTGTTGAGCTAAACGGCAGCAAGGCCCGGTCGCCAAGATGCCCTTCCGCGGGCCTCCAGCTGCGAAGGGCTCAAAAGAACGCAGAGCTGGACCTGAGCCCCCTTCTGCCTCCCTGCGGTACCCTGGAAATAAGACAAACTTTAAAGAGAGAAAGACCTCTTTCTCTTCCCGCCCCCATCAAAGTGAAAACTGAAAATGAACAAAATCTATGACTTGTGCTTTTATGGTTAAAAAGATTTGAAACTCCTCTTTGCTTACCAGATAATAACATGCTCACTTCAGCAGCAAGTATACTTACCAGACAACAGATTAGACATTTGTAAAAGACAGCTAAACATGTACATGAATGGGGCTGGCAAGATAGCTCAGTGGTCTAGAGCACCTGATTAGGCAAGTTTAGGCAACCGCAGGGATGCCAGGCACTGTGCCAGCCCTACCCCAGGGCAGGCTGAGGTGACCATAACATAAATTTAAAATTCTTTTTAAATGTACATGAATGAAAAGGGCTTTTTAATAGATAATGAAATCTGATTTTCATTACATCGCATTAGTTATAAAAGTGTGCTCTAACTTTGATGTAAATCTGACAACACCCTTCATCTCCACCAAAGGAAGACATGGAAAATGTCTATCTGTACAGAAAATCAGTGCCTTTTAGACAAATTTACACTAAGTACTCAAATTAGGAAGAATACATGAATCATTTTCCTTGAAGAAAATAAAATGAAATAAGGCCACCAAATATGTCTTCCTGGCTAGCAGGAATATGTGTGTCAGCACAATTCCAAAATGGATACCCAAGTAAAGATTAGCATCTGTGAGAATAAGTTTGCTCTCCACAAATCCCCTTCCCCTAAGAGCATCCCAGGACCTCACCACTACCCACGCCAGGTGTCCTTTGGAAAATCAGGTACTCAACTTTAGCCAGTTACCTTCTTCTGAGAAAGTACTTAGCAACTGGCTGGATGTCCCAACTAGATGGTACATGGATCCCACACCAACACCCAACCATTGCTTTACCAAAAATTAGGTCCCCAGTCTGCTCTGGAGTTCTTGTTTTGAGATGTAGATTCTTTTTTAAAAATAGTGACCACTCCTCACCTGCAAGCTCTTATTTTCAGCATCCCGGCTCCTCATTCCTACGGGAGTCACAGGCACCCACCAAAGGCTCCTACCCTTCCTTTTCCTTCACTTAATTTGATTCTCCCATGGCACAGGCCATACATCAAACCCCAACTTTTAATTTAAGTTATTATGAGAAGGAGGATACAGATTTCTATACTCTAAAATCTGGAACCAGAGTCCCTTCTCAGATGTAAAGGAGAAACCAAAAATACCTGAATGCTGCAAAGGATTGTTTACACCCAAGCCTCAAAATACAGCATTCACACTTGCAACGTGTCCAATTTGCTGTAGTTTCGCAACACTCTCATCTGATCTGGAGGAAGCTGCCATAGACGTTGACTGTGCCTGCCTGCCCTGAGCATCCACTACCCAGAGTGACCACAGAGGGGAAAGGACAGTGCCTTTGCAGGGCATATTTATATAATATCAGAAGCACATGACTTTATCTTTGCAAGATTTCAGGGCCCCATTGAGCAGGGATGTACACCGAGCATGGTTTAGGCAGCAGTACTAAAAGGCCACAGTGCTCATGATAGAACTTCATCCTTGTTACTTTGGGAGGGCTAGAAATTTAACAGAAAGATGAATTCTCTTTCATCTTTAGTCCCTTAATTTTTACACTCAAGGTGGCACAAAAGTAATGGAATAGCTTAAAGTGGAAGTGCTTTGCAGGCCAGGCTGCTTATTCTCAGGAAGGTGTGTTTGGGAAGTTCTATGGAGCACACTTACAAAACTCTTCAGAGACAACTCTCTCACACTAGATCCATGGCAATGCCATGCTTGCAGAGCAGATAGGTTTGCGGGCTGGTAGTGCAGGTGTGCTCAGGCCACTCTGTAACATCTGCCAGCTTGGCTGGGTGAGTCCCAGTCTGACTGGGACATTGCAGTCCTAGTCACTGCATGTGACAAAGATTTCAGAGTGACTCAGGCCTGATGAAGTGTCTGGGACAGTCACTGACCTACACCCTGAAGTTTAAGGGCACGCTGGAGTCCCCTAGGCTGGCACAAGGTGTAGGAGTCAGTGAAGGGAGCCCTGACTAAGACCAGATTCTCAGTCACAGTACAGACATTGCCGTTGGCCTTTCCTGGAGTGTGGGTTGCTGAGACAGGAAGCCCTGCTGTTAGCTGGCTTCCACTGAACGTATTTAGAGTAGCAACAAGAGAAGGAGACTTGGGATGTGTGAAGGGAGTAGACATCCTGGAATCTACCACACCATCCTAGTGACCAAGGAGGTATATGGAGTCCTAGGCTGGCACAAACCATATGCTCCCAGAAGTGTCCTTGCACTTGCAAAGAAGGGGTTGTGAGCAGGAAGTCTGGAGGTGGCCATGGCAACACTGAGCTCAGGGGCTCCTGGCTCATGTCTGTGTTTCCATAGGGAGGCTGAGCAATAGCGGTTTACTTTTTGAATAGATAAGAAGTAGGTTGTTGGAGGATTGGATTCCACTCACATCAGCTATCCAATCTGCGCTCTCCCTGCAGGTGCCCCACCCCTGGCTGTGACGGCTCAGGACACATCACCGGCAACTATGCTTCTCATCGGAGGTGCGTAGGACACATGCTCCCGCCAGTGCGCCCTCTCCCTGGGTGGCAGCTCCAAACCCAGGCTCTGGAGCAAACTCAGCTTGGCTGCAGGGGTAAAATTGTGACTCTGTAGTCCCAGCACTGTGAAACAGGGCTATCCACCCACCCCCCAACAGAGCTTATCCACCAGCCCTATGGACACTGCCATAGGAGTGCCTGTGGCTCCACAAGGAAACATTGCCAGCTCTCCAGCAGGCTATTTTCCCAGGAGAAAAGGTAAAAGAAAAGGATGCTCCTCTCTTGTGTTGTAAGATCCCTAAGAACTGTCTCTAAGATCAAGCACGCTTATGCACTGAGAGCTGATCTCGTAAACACTGAGGTTCTTGCCAGAGCCCTGCAGGTATCTGCAGGGAACTGCAGAGCTGGGTGCTACAGACATGCTGCACTTCCAGATTCTGGGCACCACTGCCCAAAGAGGAGGGAAATTACAGCAGAGAGACCAAGTGTGGAAATCACAAAGCGACCATACTACTGCAGCCAGGGAAGTGTGCCCAGCCCTGTATGACGTTAGAGAATCAGTAGGAGGTGTAGCAAAAGATTCGCCCACACAATGTGAAACATGCCAAGGTGGCCTTGGGGCCACAGCGGCCGAGTCCTGCAGAGGGACATGGGCCATGCCAGCTCTCACCCAGACCAATGGGAATATACAGCCATGAGAAATCACTAAGGGATGCCCTGGGGATGGGGACACAGTGGGACATGGGAGTGCCATTGCTGCTATCATTGCTGTGACAGAGGCTGGAACTGTCAGACGCTAAGATGGGGTTTGTGTCACTGACTCAGTGGGCTTCTTAGTCACCCAAAACTCTGCTGAACAGAGTCAAACCGGGGTCAGAGGAGCCTGGCTCAGGTCCAGAACAGTAGTATTGGCTGCACTATGGCAAAACTGCTACCTGAAGATCTGCAAATATCAGAGCAGTCACACCCCGCAGGCCTGAGCCAGCTCAGTGCACGGCTGTCACAAGATCCTCTGCCTGTGCTCTGAGCCGTGCAATGACCAGATCCTGCAGCTGTCGGGTAGGTTACGCCATGCTGGCCAGGCTGGATGCAAGACTGGACTCACATGGTAAACGTCATGCTGACCCAACCGCACAGACATCTCTGTGCTCAAAACCCTGCTGAGCTGGTGCTTGCCCGTCAGAAGAGCCAGCTGGTATGACCACCATAGACACACTGCTCACCAGTCCCCCACGGCAGCCCAGATCCCTCCTGCTCTGTAGGCCAGTTCCAGGGCACGGTGAGCAGCACCCTAGCCTCTGGATACACACCCTCTTATGTCCACGATGTCCTCCGACACAGGACAGACAGCACAACTTGTAGCCAAGACCCATGAGGACCTTATAGAGAATTTCCAAGGTCAACAGACTGGTTCAGAGTTAAATGAATGACTAAAAACCACTCCAGTTAAATATTAAAAGTCAAGCACATTCTATGTTAGTCTTTATTGAACTTACCTGAGAAGTTTCTCCATGTGTGGATGCTCAGAGCTCCAGTGTTTTATCCATCTGGGTAACTAAGAACATGTGTTCCCTGGCCATCTCCTCTCCAAGTATCTGTTTATCTACTGCTCTATCTGGAGGAGGCAGTTGATATCATTTGAATTTTGACATAATTTAGTTGAAACGTGTATTCATTCCATTTATTTATAAATTTGTGTATTAATACAGCACAAACTTGGGACTAAAACATAACAAGTTGAAACTGAAGCTGAGCAGTTCTTTCCAGGGTTCATCAAAGAAGCTCGAAAGAAAGTTTGCTTTCGGCAAATCTGAACTCAGCACACAGCCCTAGAGCAGCTTCGGCAAAGAGAAAGTGGAGCACATTGTGAGCTCATTTATCCTGGTAGCAACTTCCCTTGTGTAAAGGTTTAAATGCCCTCCAACAGCCCATTAAACAGAAGTTTGCATCCAGTTGGTTCTTATATAAATGAGCCAGGAAAGCAAGCCTGGGGGTCACAGTTAAGCAAGGCTGATCTCCAAATCAAGTCAGCAGCTGAGGACCGACAGAAGCCAACAGCTGGATAAGGGTCCTGGATCTGGACGGTCACAGCCCTGCTCACCTTCTGATGTCCATTTCCCAGAAACACACAGCCCTGCGAATGATACAGAAGACATCATAACTTGGCTTGATGATTCACTGCCTTTGCTCGCAGCAGGGGAGTCTGTCTGGAGTCACGGGGAACCTCTGCGTCCTGACTCACCCGCCTGCAGCTCGGGAAAGGGCTGAGTCATCTCCTCCTGACCTGGAGGAATCTGAGACTCCCAGAGTGACAGACACACCTGGGAGTGCTCTGGCCAAAGCTGAGCCTCTGTACGCTGCCTGCTGGAAGTGGCACTTGAGGACTGAGGGCTGGCACTGGGAAGGCAGCCTCTGCCCTCCTGGACAGATTTGTTGTGCCTTCATGGCTCTGAGACTGTCGCAGTGCTTGGACTGCTGGTCTTTCTGGCACATGGAGTGTCTCCTGAAGCTCCCATGTGCCACTCCCTCGCCCCTGCTCACAACTTCTGTCCTCCTCCAGCAGTTTCCAGGCACACAGGAACCAAGCCTCTTACACACCTCCTAAGGGCTGCGAGGTCCTTCTTCTCATCTCTGCCCCCATCCAGTGCTGGCCCTTTCAACACGATCCTACAAATGGCAGGGAGCCCAGGCCCTGGAGCTGAGTCCCCTCAGCACCCTAGTATCTTACCACACAACCATACCCCTCGAATAACACAAGGCAAAGTTTACTGAGCACCCTCTGTATAGGAAGCACAGTGTTTTCTCTGGCATGCACAGCCTGACCAACTACAGGGGACTCCTGAACTGCTTCTGGGGAAGAAATAAGGGTGTGATGATGCTACTCACCCATGTCATATTTCCCTGTGTCCTCCTGTCTGGACTGTTTAGATCTTTTATAATATGTAACATCCACACCCTCAGCTCTTCCTTGGATTCCAGTTTGGACCCTCAGAATCCTGCCGACATTCCCAGTGCCTTGCTTATCTCCTCCTCATGTTCAGTGACACAGCCATGCCTAAGCCACTTTGAATGACCAGTGCCACCCCCAGGACACTCCAGAGGATAGCCATACTAGGGGCAACCTTCGCATTCATGTTTTTTTTTTTTGGGGGGGGGGGGATTTGTTTGTTTCTTCTGTTTTGTTTTGGTTTTGTATCATAGGAGATTGCACCCCAGGCCTTCCTACTGAGCTCTAGCCTCAATCCATTTTAATTTTTTATTTTGAGATAAACTTTTGCTAAGTAGCTAAGTAGCCCAAGCTAAGTTCAAACTTGAGATTCTCCTGCCTCAGCCTCCCACAGTACTGAGATGATAGCCTGGGTCAGTACAGCTGGTTTCATGTCTACTTTCTAGGCCAAAAAAAGAGCTTTAAGGTACTGAACCAGTCTTCCTTTCATCCTCCTAATGCTCTGGGGCTCGGCTGGGCAAAGTTCTCTTATTTTCATCAGCATGAAAATCAGCAAGCAGCGAGCCATGGAGATCTAGCCTGGGAGTTAAAATGTTGCTCAGGAAAGCAAGTCCCAGAGTCCCTGGTCCTGTGTGGCCTGGATGCTGAAGGAGAGGAACATGGCCTACTACACCAGTCATGGGCACAGCCAGGCACTGGAGAGGATGTAGCCATACTGGGTCCTTGCTCCTGTGCCCACTTCATGATGCTTTCTGCAGCCACATAGCTGTCCTGGCTCCAGCAGCTCCCTGAGCCAGGACCTGGGCCCCAGGTGTACATACACATGGCTGCCTCTCCTGCCACTGTCACTCAGAGGAGTCCTAGTGAGGACAGCATGGGGTGGGGGACAGAGAAGAGGCCGCAGTGACGATCCTGGTCTTTTGAGGAGAACAGCAGGATGGGCCGAGCGAGGGCCATGTGGCACCAAAGCACTGAGAGCCATTCATAAGGGAAGAGTCTGGGGTCAGCGCTGCTGACAGGACCTGCGCCGGACAAGGGATGCCTGCAGGTGGGGAGGTAGCAACTGAGGCCACTTGGGAAGGGACTATTCCCTCCAAACATTAGAAAATGAAATGAGCTCCCTTGGCCTCAGTCATCCTGTGACCCTTACCCTCTGAGTGCACAAGACAGAAACCTTTCCCAAATTGCAGGGGTTTCTGATGCATGTCTCTCCTTCAGCCTTTCAGGGTGCCCGAGAGCAAAGAAGAGTGGGATCCGGATAGCACAGAGCAAAGAAGACAAAGAGGATCAGGAGCCCATCAGGTATGGGGGCCACAGCCACTGGGGTGTCCAGGTGTCCACAAACATGGGGAAAAAAATAGGTCTCATAGACCAAAACCAAGAAGTCCCAGGGGCTGTCACAGACTACTGCCCATGTGACCAAAGTCACAGGAAACTTCCCCTTCCCTAGCAGAATTCACTGGGGAAGAGATAGAGATAAACATAACCTTACTACCTTTCTGCTACACCACTTAAACAGTCAGATACCACCACCACCACCCGCGCCTCTCCTGGGGCAGTCTGGAGACAATGGCCCTGCTAGACTCCCACCCAATGCCAAGCAAGTGTCTTGCTCACTGGCCCAGGTCTCAAAAGCTCTGAAGAGCTCAGCGTAGTGGTAATTCCAGCCCTTGGGAGGCTGAGGCAGGACTACGCAAAGTTCAAGGCCAGCCTGGGCTACCTCATAGCTCAAGACCAGCCTAAACTACAGAGTGAGACCCTGTCTCACAAACTAAAAGAAAGAAAGAAAAAAGATGGATCATTTCAACAGCACATATACAAAAGAGAGAATCTTGGTGAATCTTCCTGAAATTTATATCTCAGTATCTCTGGAGATAAATGCATCTGTAGAGGCCGGAGAGATAGCTCTGTGGCTCAAGTGCCTGGCTGGCAAGTGCAAGGTCGTGAGTTTGAACCCCGGTTCCATGAAAGAAAGAAAGAAAGAAGGAAATGCATCTGGGGTCATGGGAGGCTGTGGAATCCCCCCTCCTCCCTCCGGGAGGCAGCCCAGCCCCTGGAGTGAGTGTCAGCCCTCAGCACCCTGGACCCAGAGGGCAGCCTGTCCTGGGTCCCCCATGCACCTGCACCCCAGGTGCCCTAGCGATTTGTGGTACCCAGTTGGCCCATGGTCCCAGAGGCCACAGCCAAACACAGATGTGCTTTTGCCCCAAGGGAGCACAGTCATAAAACACCACTGTTATTGGCACAGTTGGTGGACTCCATACCTTCCAGTGGCTTTGCATTTCCCCTCCAGAAGAGCCATGGTTCTGTCCAGAAGCAGTGTCCTCAATAAACACACATGTTGGGCTTGGAGATAGCTCAGTAGAATAAGCGCTTACCTGGCAAGCATAGGGTCCTGAGTTCAATCCCTGGTACCACAATATATATGTACGCCACATGTTCCCAGCCCGCCACATGATGTTCCAGGCCCTTGCAGTCATACAGCCTCAAAGCACAAGGTGCTGTCCTTGAGCTACCCAGGATGATCCAGCCAGAGTGAAATGTCTCTTTGCACCACTAGGTGGCACTTCTGGGTGACATTTCCCACCTCATCCCCTTCTTCACACACCAGGCTGCTCCGGCTCTGTTCTGGAGGCCAGGGGCCCATTAGAGACACAAGTGCAGCTTGTCCCCTCTGTCTTGCCTTCACCAGGTGTCCTGTCCCCGGCTGTGACGGTCAAGGCCACATCACCGGAAAGTACGCCTCCCACCGCAGCGCCTCGGGGTGCCCCTTGGCGGCCAAGCGACAGAAAGATGGGTACCTCAATGGCTCGCAGTTCTCCTGGAAGTCGGTGAAGACGGAAGGCATGTCCTGCCCCACGCCGGGCTGTGATGGCTCGGGCCACGTCAGCGGCAGCTTCCTCACACACCGCAGGTGGGTGGGTGCCACTGGGGACGCGCACCTTAAGGACAGGCAGCATGCTCCCGAGCCCCAGAACTCTCCAGGGTGATTTTCTTGCATAATTGCAGAAATTCCAGTTCCAGCTTAGGGAGAAAATGCAACTGTACAAAGCGGGACGTCCAGCCGTGATTGACTCCTTTGCAAAGCTGATAACCCTGTCCTCTCAGGGATGTTGTCCATGGGCAGAAAAGTGTCATTCACTCCCTTTCTGTATAACAGGGTGCTCTGTCCCTTGCCCCTCTGCTCAAGGATGAGGCTGTCTGCGAGGGACACTGGGGGCCTCCCTCAGACACCCCAGGTGCCCTCAGGCTCTGCTGCCATGGGGACTTCATGGTGCCCTACCCTGCATCCGGAAGTTATGGTGCAGCTAGTGCTGTGGAAGGCTGTCCCTACACAGAGACTGTAGGTGTAAGCAGTAAACAACTAAAGCCAAAACAGCCTCACCAAAGTTTCCCTTCCCTCATAACTCTAGCTCTTAGTAAAATGTTTGGAAACTTTGAAAGTCCTGTTCGGCTCACATGTGTGGAAGAGCATGTATGTCTTCTAAGGAGCACAACCAGAGAAAAAAGCCAAACTGGCCATGTTCTACACTCTGGCACCTGGGAACCGCGCCCCTCCAGCGTGGGTTTTATCTGCTTGGTATTAGGATGTAAATGCAGGGTGCTGGGGATGGGGATCCCTGCTATCCTCATCCCAGGACTGTGTGCCGGGGTTGGGTGGCAAACTGGGGTCTGCAGAATGCAGTCAAGAGACTCCAGCTCGTGGCTCTGTGGGAAGGCTGGGGTGCTGTGGCTCTGGTGCTGAGCAGCCTGCGCACCCCAAGAGCAAAGGAAAGCCACTACGGGCTCTCCTGCTGACCAACCTTCCTTCTAGCCTTTTTTGTGAAGGAAGCCAAGTGCATGGGATGTGTTCAGAACAGCGCTGAATGTGCCCATGGGGTCGTGGGGTCGTGGGGTACAGGCCACTCATTCAGTGAGAAACCCATGCCCATGGGCTGGGGCGCCTGGGCAGTTTGCCACCCATTCTTCTCTACTGGTCCTTGCACTGGAACTTCCTGGACCAGTCTTCAAAGCTTGTCACACCCCATTTCAGGCTGCAGACATCCTCCCAACTCTGGCAGGCGCCCTCAGACACTCTACCAAGCCTAGAGCCACGGCAGGTGCTAGGGAGCCCAGAGGGTCACAGTTCTCTTCCAGGAGGGGTGGGCAGGTGACGCAGGTCCTCCATCTGCGGCATCCAACCTTCAGGCCAGGGCTGAGAGGAGCTGGATGAATGGACACTGGCCCGACTTGAGGCCTTCATCAGACTTTCCTGTCCCTCCAGCCTCAGGTCACCAAGGGCAGAAGACCACACAAGGGGTCCCAGGCACCAACATGCAGGGTGTCTGGATGCATGGAGGGCTCAATGCGCCCCACGGGTGTGACACATGCATGCCTGCAGTGACGGGGTGCAGGTCTGAGTAGCATCCATCCTGACTTCTGATTGTTTCTATCATGTTAAAATACACATTCAGCAAAATTTACCACCTTGGGCATGATCAGAGGATGGAGTTTTCCTGTCCTCTTAGCAGCTGATCCCTGGGCCCACCCTGCACGAGAGGCCACCACCCTACCTGCCTTCTCCCTAATTCCACAGCCCCAGTAACATTGCATAGCCCCTGCAGCACTGGTCCTGCTGTGACCCATTCATCCCACACAGTGTGACACCGTATTTACTTCAGCGGGGTCATCTGTGACAGAGTTTATTTCTTTAAGACTAAAGAACATTCATGCATAGACCAGGGCTCTCTCTCTCTCTCTCTCTCTCTCTCTCTCTCTCTCTCTCTCTCTCTCTCTCGCAAAGTCACCCTTTCTGAACATGGATTATTTTTTCTTGTTTCAGAACTTGTTTGTTTGTTTATTTATTTATTTTTATGGCTGGCTCAGCCCACCCTGAGGGCAGGGCTGGCACAGCATGTGGTGCTGAGGATCGAACCACGGTCCCTGCAGCCGCCTGAGCTTTCCTAAGCAAGTGCTTTAGACCACTGAGCCATCCTGCCAGGCCCTGGACTGATTTTTATAATCCTGGATAAGCACAGAGCTAAGCACAGGAACAGAAGCTTATTGCAGAGAGTGTGTCACAGATGCCCATGCCCTTGCCTGGGCAAGGTAGGGCAGAGCAGAATGGTGGCAGGGGAGGGCTGGCCTCATGGGGACACAAAGACCTTAGACCCAAGACAGTCAGACTATGAACTTGCCAAGGAGAAGCAGGGACCTTAAGTTGGAGCTGGAACCAGGGGACACTGATTTTATGCCTGAGAAAATCCAAGAGGCTTCAGGGACCCCAAAAGCCTTCTAATGTCTCCCTGGAAATCTGCAACACTTTCTCCTGAGTCTCTGAGCATGAAGTCACCACACCTGTGCCCCAGCAAAACCAAGACATGGCCCCAAGCAGCACAGATTCCAGTGCCTGGGCTCCAGTCTGCTGTCAGGAGCCTGTAGCCTGAAGGCATGGCAGACAGAGGGAGGGTGACACATTGTGTCACCTTGGGTGCACCAGGCAGGTTCCCCAGGATGGGGTGCGCTGAGCCTAGAAGACAGAGGTGTCCGAGGGCACCAAGTGTATGTTGAGTAAGCGCTCTGGAAACAGGGACAGGAGACCTGAGAAATGAGGCTGCGGATGTTGGAGGAAGAGGCTGCTGGGAACTTCAGCCTTGCGTGGACAGCAGCTGCATGGACAGAGACCTCAGCTGTCCTAACTGAGCCCCACAGGCAACTCCCAAGGCCAAACTGCTGGGATGAAGCAGCGGGGGACTGGGTTCTGACAGAGCTGCTTCCTGGCCACCTTCTCGTTGCATCCTCACCTGCTGGGAGCAGCAAGGGAGTTTACCTGAGAGCCAGCAGCGCAGAGAAGTAGAAATGTCCAACAGGCGGCTGGAAATGGGATGCAAGCAAAGAGCCCTGGACAGGGTAACATCTGCACACACCTGGGCCTTCAGCCCATAAGAACCAGTGACCCGATGGGTAAATGATGTGCAAGACACTGATACCTACTGAAGAGGTGGCACTAAGAATCCAGGGGCCAGGACACAGAGAGGAGACTCAACATAGGGCCGCCCAGTGGAGCAGGCCAGGGCAGGTATGTTGGGGCTGAGTGTGAGACCCACACACCCACCTCCCCACACTCTCGGGGACTGACACAGGAGGACTGCAAATTCAAGGCCAGACCCTATCTTAAAAGGTAAGAAAGTAAAGCTGAATTTTAAACAAGGTTGGAGATGTAGCTCAGCATGAAAGGCCTAGGTTTAATCACCAGGACTGAAAACAAAAATTGTCAGGGCCCAGAATGGGGATTGTCTAGGGCTTGTGGGGGCGAAGGGCAGGAGGGGGTGCTTGATATAGGTCAAAGGTCAGGCAGGCAGTGTCACAGAGGTCACAGCAGATGTGACAGGTGATATGTGAGACATCCCAGATTAGAGGGGAAGAGCAAGGAGGAGAGCAGCTAGGAAGGGTGTAGGGAGCCAGAGAAGATAGGGCAGGGGAATGAAAGTGTGTTCCGGTCTAAAGGGAAGAATCCTGCAAAAGGAAAGGAAGTAAGAGGAGGGGGAGGAAGGCAGCACATAGAGTCCCAACTGCATGGCGGTCAGACTTTATTTTGAGACAGGGTCTCGCCATGTCACTAAATAGCCCAGGCCAGGCTCTCAAACTTGCCATCCTCCCACCTCAGCCTCCCAGAGTGCTGGAGTGACGACCGCACAGCACCATACCCAGCTAAATGAGCCCTTCCTCAACAATCAGGACCTTGATGGAGGAAGGCAGAAGGCAGGTGGCCAGCAGGCGGCAGTGCCAGGTCCTGGCCATGCCCCCTCTTAGTATTGTTGTGTCTTCCTGCCTGCTCACCGCGAGGCTTGGGGACAGTAGGCACCTTTCTCCAGCAGAGAAAGAGGGCAGGAGGAAGTGGGAAGAGCCTTTCTGTGTCTGAACTGACTAGGTGGGCCCAGGGCACAGCCACCTCCTCAGAGAATGGATGACGGTGGGTGGCAGTGTGGACAGAAGCTGAAAGCCAGGGCAACCACAACTGCGCAGAAGGACGGGGAAAGAGACTTTCTTGGTTCTTTTTTCTCTTCATTTTTCTTTTTCCTGGGGCTGGGACTGGAACCCAGGACCTTTGCACAGTCGTTTTTTTTACTCTCTAAATTGCCTAGGCTGGACTCACACTCCCGATCCTCCTGCCTCAGCCTCGCAAGCAGCTGGGATGACAAGCTTTGACCATGATGCCCAACTTTGTCCTCCCTCCCCCCCCGGAAGTGCTGGGGATTAAACTCAGGGCTTCCTGTATGTCAAGCAAGTACTCTCCACTGAGCTACTTCCCCAGCCTGTGGGACTTCTAAAAGACAGACCCTATTTCCTGTGCATATGTACAGATGGCCTCTGTATCTCAGCTTCTCCATGTGGACATTCAACCACCTGTGGGTTGAAAGCATGCAGAGGACACTGCATCTGAACCCAGCACATGCAAGCTTTCTTTTCCTGCAGCTGGACAGCTTAAGGATGGCTTGACCAGCATCCACCTCACCGTCAGTGTTGTGCATAACCTGAAGGCAACGGGAAGTGTATCTGCGTGTTTGTGGCTCTGGGCACCTGAGGGACATCAGCATATGTGACCCTGAGGCCCACTGGTGGTCTCGGAAGCCACCTGCATGGACACCAAGGGATGACTGTGCATTGATCCCTCTTGCTCAGCTGTCTCTCCGGTTCTGATTCTGTTTAGTGAACTTCACAAGGTTATCTGCAATCAAAGCTCACTGATTCCAATCCTTAGATCCAAGCATATCCAGAATTAAGTCACACTTTTCGTGCAGCCATGACCAGCACTTGCGTTTTAAGTCACTTCTGAGAGCCTCATCTGGCCCTTCCGCCAAGGTCCCCTGACATCATCTGTTGATGTTTGCTTCCTCTCCCGTGCCTACTGAGTGAGGACATGGCCTGTTTTAGAATGTTTGTTTTACTTGATATTTCCTAAGGGGATTGCAGTCAGGCTAAGTCATCACATGGAGAGCTTCCTTTGTGAGTTCTTTTTATCAATCAATGGATGAACTGGATCTGAAGTCAGACTGGGGAGGCCCCAAGTGTGGCCAAAGTGGCTAACATAGTATGGGGGCTGGGGACAGGAGAGGAGGACTCTGCTGTCCTTACCATTTCCCAGGGCTGTTTCTACCCTAAAACTTGGAGATGCATACAGGGGTGACTAGGGTCCAGTAGAAGGTGGCAGGGACACATCCTTATCCCAGGGGTTGTCTCCAAGACAATGGGTTGGGACAGAGGGCCTGTGGTCCCAAGGGGACTTCTTATGCCTCATACTTCCAGTACTATATCTGGTGTATAAATGCACACCACAGCCTATTGGGGCTGCCAGGGCCCCGGGGAGTCTTATGCACAAAGAGTACAGACACAGCCACTGCAAGAGGGCATGTCCCTCTCCATGTCATGGAGAGAAGGGATGGACTTGGCCAAGGCTGGCATGGACAGGCCCTTCTGCAAGATCCAGTTGAGAGGTCTGCTGGGCCCAGCTCAGGACATAGCACTTGGTGGACATTGCTGCCCTTGGCCACCATGCAGACATGTCCCTGTCTGCAAACAGCATGGGGAGAATCCTTGCCTTCCACTATGGTGAGGTTCCCCTTCCCCCTCAGAGACTCCTTCTTGCATCTGTGGGGCCAGGCCAGAGAGTGGGATGAGGGCACCTCACTAAGATGACCTCTAAACCCACAGTCCACCCTTATTTCCATCCTTGGTTTTCTGGTCTAGATGATGAGATATCCCTCTGAGCTCTGTGTCCCAGCCCACAGGAAACAGGAGAAGGAAAAGGAGCCTGCAAGGTCTCCCTGGCCTGGGGATGACACACCAGTCAGCAGCCCATGTGCCTGGCAGAGCTGCAGGGTCCCTGCCCCTGGGAGACCTGTGGACCCATTTCAACCAAAGGCCGTTCAGCGACAGTCCAGTGACTATCTGGCCCGGGAACCACTTTCAGAGCAAAGAGAAGAGCAATGCTTCTGCTCGATCCAGGCCCAAGCTCTGGTCGCACATTTGTCTGGTTAGCAAAGGAGGCTGAGCAGGGACGCCCACTGAGAAACCCAGATGGCTCCCTATGCATAGGCAGGGACATCCCTGAGGCTCTGGGACTCAAGTGACCTTGCATGCAGACAGCTCTCCTGCAAAATCCAGGGCCAAACAGTGCTCGGCTGTCCCCAGGGTGAGCCAGTGCCTGTCTGATGCTGGCCCTGCACTGACCTTGTGCACAATGCCACTTCTGCCACTGCCTGAAGGCACCACAGATGCTCCTTGTGTCATCACCTCATCCCAGCATGGGACTGAAAGCACCAGCCCACATCTGTCTCCCCCCAGGTGCCCCGCAGGGCCCAGGGAAAGAGCAAAGCCACAGTCCACCTCTGCTGCACTCCTCCGCAGAGGACCACAGAGCCTCTGACCCAGTGTCCACCAGGGTGGACACAGGCTTTGCAGGTCTGTGGTCCTGAAGCACTCTCCTCTTCACCTTTCCACCCCCTCCTCCCTGGGGCCCTGTACGTGTCACAGCCATGCGCAAGCATCTGGAAAAAGAAGGGATCTTTTTTGAAAACCTACAGTTTTGTCATGAGACCAAAAAAAAAAAAAAGAATAGAGAGCATAACAGAAGTAATTCTGGGGGGCCTGGGGATATAGCTCGGTGGCATAAGCACCTGCCTGGCAAGGGCAAGGTCCTGAGCTGGAACCTCAGTACCAGATGCTATGCTGGCCCTGCCCCCAGGTGCACTGAGCCAGCCACGGAAACCAGGTATATTGGCACACTCCTGTAATCCCAGTACTGTGGATGCTGAGACAGGAGGATCACTATGAGTCCAAGCTGTGTAGTGAGACCTTGTACCAAATATGTTACTTTTTTAAAAAAAGTAATTCTGTTCCTAACCCAAGAAAAATATGTTTAAAAAAATAGAATAAAATGGAGAGCACCCATCCATCATCCCAGTACTTGGAGGATGAAGCAGAGGTCTCACTGCATTATAAAGTTAAACAAGTTCTCAATGTATTGTAAAGAGCTGAGAAAAGAGAATAAACTATATCTTGAAATACAAGACATGAACAATTTGGGAGGTTTAATAACTACCCCATAAGAGTTTCTGAGCAAGTTGGAAGAATGAAGAAAGAGAAAGAAGAAAAATTAACAAGGGAAAAAAAAAAAAAAAAAAGACCCATGCCGGGGCAGAGAGCATGACAGCCCCCTGGGGGGAGGCTGGACAGAGGTCAGCGAGCATCAAGCAAGGAGCCCTGCTCAGAGTGAGAGGAGCCCCGAGGGGATGAGCAGCCCAGCTCGGGTGGTGGTGCCTCCCCCCAGGAGACATCAGCCTCTTCAGGGCCTTTCAACAGACCTGCCCCAGCCGCCTCACTGCATGGAGCACCTTCCCAGCCAGCCGGAGCATGCGGTCTCCCCAAAAGGAAGCGCACAGCTTCTGCAAACAGCCAAACCCTCATTCATCACCAAAAAGTCTTCAGGGGTGGGAGGCTAGGAGAGAGATAGACAAGAAGACAGAGTAAAGGAATGGGGGCAAGAGGGGCCTCAACAGTAGCCTTAAAGTGGAAACTACGGAACTAAATCCCCAGAGCTTCTAGAACTCTCCACCCAGCCCAACCAGAGGTCAGGCAGAGGTCCATCAAAACCACCTCTCCTTCTCTCTCCTGCCCAAGACTGTCTCCCCTGCACTCCCACCTCCGCAGCCTGTGTTGGGTTCCTCTATCAGCTTAGGGAAGGCTCTCCCAGCTTCTCAGCCTTCAGTGGACAGCCTGCCTCTCCCTGAGCTGCCCAGGGTACTAGCTCTGGTCTGCTCTTTCTACTCTTTATCATTGCTGGGAGGTTGGACACAGCCCCTTGGCCTGCAAGTAGGGTCTCTGCCACCCCAGCCACGTGCAGCTCTTCTCTCACTCTGGCCCTGGCCTCCTAAGCTCAAGCCTCTAGATGTTCCAGTCCTGTCTCTCTTGGCTCTCCCCCCTCCAGCCTAACCCTGCAGGGCAAATGACTGCTGGATTGGCCTTGGTGTCCCTTAAGAAGAAAACGGCCCCCACGAGGAATTATCTGCAGCTCAAGCAGACACAGGCAGGCCATGGAGGAAGCATGAGGCTGCAGGCAAGACACGGGCTCTGCCATGACAATCCCCGATCCCACTTAGGTCCAGCAGTTGCTGCCACACCAAGGGTGCAACACAGTGCTGCTGCACAAACGAACAGAGGCGTGGGATCCCACAGCCTACAAGTGGCCTGCACACTGAGCTCTCAGCACTGTGACAGTCACCTGTAGAGTGGCTGGGACTCTGACCTGGGCAACAGCCAAAGAGCAGAGTGCTGCATGTGGCTGTGTCTCTGAGCTTGCAGAGGGGCATTTGTCTATGAGATCAAGGTTCCTGGGGTAGTACTGTTCCCCAGCAAGGCCAGGCCACCAGGTGGGAGGGCTCTAGGTGACCATATAACACCCCAGTCCTCAGTGCAAGGGCCAGCACCCTTGGGCCAGCTAGGGGCACCCTTGCCCCATTCACTTTCTACTGTTCTCCTCAGGGTCCAGACAGGATTAGGGTTTCCCAGGTCTACCCAGTCCTTCCAGCCTCTGCCCTGGGTTTTTCTGTGTTCTGTCATCTGGCCTGTACAGCTCAAGTCCCTCAATGCTTTCACAGTGAGAAGCCCCACCCTGCCCTATGAACCACATGTCCCTGGATGCTTCTTTTGTTTAGGTATTTGTGGCTCGGCGCTCTCCAGGAAAAGCGGCTGGGCTGAGGTCCTGACAGAGTGGGGCCTCTACTTCCTCCTCCCACAGTCTAAGCTGGAGTGCACTCCAGCTCTCACTGGTGCCAGATGTCTGGCCAGCTTGGAGTGACCTTAACCACTTACTGCCTGGAGCCTTGAAGGAAAGCCCAGATCCCAGATCCAGAGCTGCAGACCAGGGAGAAAAGAGTTTGGGCCCAGGATGGTGTCCTTTACCTGGAATCCAGCTGTCCCAACCCCAGTCCACCTCAACTTTACCTCCCTGGCAGAGATGGGTGTGTGACACCCCCAGGCCCAGGGAAAAGTGGAGCCAACCAGGACCACTGCCAGATGGCAGCATGGCCATGGGAGCCCCGCCATGCCTAGGACTTGGGCCAGGCACTTGGGATTTACTTCCAAATTTGACCCTCACGGTGATGTTCTCAGGGGATCGGAATGGAAGAGGGAGAGGAGACACACGCTCCAGGCTCCCTTTGTTTCCTAATTTAGTTTCTGGGATTCTGGCCTCGGAGTCCTCACCATTGCCCTCGCTGATTTCACCAGCAGCAGACTTAAGGTCTGAGAGCTAAGAATGGGGTTTGAGCTCATAGTTCCAGGTCATTCTGAGCCACAGCCTCATCCCCCTTGAAATGCTTAGCCCCCTCTTGTCATGCTGAGCTCTGTGCCCTGCCCATTTTAGTTTTTATTTTACAACCAAGTCTCACTAAGCTGCTAAACCACCTAGGATCAAACTTGTGATCCTCTTGCCTCATCCTTCCAGAGAGGTAGGATTATAGGCACGTCCTGTCAGTCCTGGCTAAAAGACCTTCTTCTTTAAGCGCTCTTTCATGCTTCCTTCCCTTTGCCCCATGAAGTGAACATTTGTTTGAAAGGCAGATGGGAAAAAGTCAGGAATGACAGTTTGTTTAAATCCTCTCCTTTGGGAATTCTTTTAGAAGTCAAAGCATGAGAAACATGCCTTCTGGGGTAAGTCTACAGGAAGCATCTCCTGATCCCTGCTGACACAGCCTCTTCTTGGGGGCCACCCCTGGAACCCACTCCTGAGCAGCCTCATGAGGGAAGCAGGGCCATCAGACATGTGCTCACATTGGCCCGCTGCCCACTGAGCTCCTGGTCTCCCTGAGGGCCATCTGGTCTACCTCTCTCCACAGGCACAAGAGCTCAGGCCCAAGGGGTTCTATCTCACACAGTGAGCTTCAGAATGGGGCAGAGAATGGCCCAGCACTCAGAGCTGTGACCAGCACTCGCTCAGCAGCTCTGAAAAAAGCAGTGTGCAACTGTGTATTTTATACAGACTGAGCCCATTGTTCCTTGAAGGATAAAAAATGAAGTTGTGGACCAAAGAAGGAAGTTCCAAGTTTTACTGGAAATAATGAGAGAACAAAGTTCATGATAGGTTTCTATTGTTTGTTAGGGGATTCTAAAAGGAAAAATCTAACTTCAGGGGCCTGTATGTGTAAGAATATTGCAGAAAGGAGGCTTGTTTTAAAAGAAATGAGTTCAAATGTGTTCAAAAGAAAACTGGTTGACTCACATTTCTGCTTCCAGAAGTCCAGTTGAAATCTAGTTAGAAGGAGCCATTATAATCTCCCTTCCAGAGAGAAGCGTCCTTATCTGTCTATTCCAATCCCAACTTTTTATCCTTGGTCTTGTGAAGTTTCTTATATATTTATATTCTTAAGATTTTAGGCTTAACCAGCTGCTTGGGTCCATAGTTACTTGCCATCTATTGTTCAATATCACTAGGCTGCTGTAATGCCCACTCATAGTAACTAATCTAGGACACTACCTTGAGGGCAGGGAGCAGAAGGCCTACCCCAAAACCCCACACAGCACAACTCTCACACTGCGGGCCTGGCTGCTATCTTAACAGGGCATCTGCTCGTCATTGTGTCTCCTCCCTGGAAGTTGGGCTCCCTGTGACTTCTCCCAGGAACTTAAACAGGAAGCAGAAGGAGGTGTTGGGAGTTGTGCTGGTGCCTAGAAAGCCCCTGTCCTTCCCTTAGTGTTGGGAGCCTACTGCCTGCATGTAGCAAAATTTCTGGCTGACAATCCCCAGTGGGAACTGGCAATGGAGGACACACAACGTTTACCCTGGGACTGTGGCCCATCCAAAACAGTCCTTCTCTCTCTTTTTGTGTGTGTTCGAGGAGTTTTTATTTGAATAGATTTATAAGCATCATTTGTAAAGAAAAGTGATCAAACTATAAAACTGGTCTTTAATCAAATATATTGCCCATACACAAGTATGCTTCTATAATTACTAATGGTTGCAAAACAGGATGAAATGTTCAAGACAAATAAGATAAATTAAAGACAGCAAGTCTGTTGGCAAGAATAAATTCCAGATTCATAAAGTTATCAAAACTCTGGAAATAGGATTTGTCCCTAAACACAGAATTTAAAAATGGAAAGAGGTGCCCTTGAGCTGGCGGAAATCTGGCATAAAACCTGTCTATTCATGTCTGTGGCTCATCCCAAGATAGCGAGCAATAGGATCCAGATGCCTCTTAGGTCCAAAGAGGAAAGAAAATGAGATTTCATAGTCATTTTTCCTACTTCACAGCAGTTTTGCATATGCCTCAATATCAATACTGTTACACGTTGATGGACACTTTGCCGTGTACACTAATATGGGCGCTTTACAATGTCCTCATTACATCTCAAAGCCTTTTTTGCATTTCTTTGCATTATTGGGGGTTATTATACTTCTTCCATGAGATTGTTTGTTTCATAATTTTTGCTGCATTTAGTTTTAGTAGAAACTCAGTTCTCTTTTGAAGGAAAAAGCAAAATAATAACTGTCCTGCAGGGCTGCCACTCTCCCAGGAAGCCAGGTGACTCCTCCAGTCCTGAGCATGCCTATGACCCTCAGAGCCACAGCCCATCCAAACAGTGAATCAGGAGATGCTTTGCAGGGCCGAGTGAGGGGTAGCAAGTTGGAAGCTGTGCAGACAGCGACAGAGGAATATTTACCTTAGCCAGGCATGGTGGTGCAGGCCTAGAGCACCCGCAAGCTGGAAGGCTGAGACAGAGGATGGCAAGTTTGAGGCCTTCTTGGGCAACTTAACTACTTCCTTAGATCTTGTCTCAAAACTTGAAAAATAAGTGAAAGTTAAGATGGGCTGGGGATACAGCTCATTGAAAAATCCCTGGATTCAATCCCTAGTACCACACACAGAAAAACAAACCAGCATATATATCCTAAGTCTATAATGCATATTATTTATAAAATCTTACCTACAAACTCCTGCTTCATGCTATCATCTTGTTAGATGATAATTAACCACCAGCTCAAGACACTGGGCTGGGAAGGGTCAGGGGTTGCCCAGTGCAAGGCCTGGGCCAAACAGGATCACAAGTGCAACCCAAACCTGGGCAACTTAGCAAGAACTAGTCTCAAAATGTAATGCATAAAACCATTGTTAAAGACTAGGGATGTAGCTCAGTGCAGAAGCCCTGGGTTCAGTCCCCAGTGCCATAAAAACAAAACAAAATCAACACATGGCAGTGTTGTGGCTCTCACAACTGGGTTCTCTCAGGAGGACCTTCAGGGGCAGAGCTGGGTAGAAAACAAGCAAACTTGGCCAAGGCCAGGTGACAAAACCTAGTGGAGGACTTCAGTCCTGCTCTCTCTGCTTCTCCTGTTTGAAATTGAGCTTCCAGTTCAACCTTTGTGTAATTTGATGCTTTCAGTTTAAAAAGTTTTTAAGAGAATTTAGTCACTTTCCAAAAGTTCCCAACAGTGCTGGAACAGACAGCATGAGGGATACATGTGTGCTGGCCTCACAGGTGGCTCTCCAGAGGGCCTACGCACACGTGCGTGGACGCACACACACTTCACCCTGTGTGCACAGGGTTGTTCCCCTACTTCCGGTGCCCATATTCGCAGAGCCCTGGTCAGGCCCTGACCTGGTCCAGCATGCTGCACTGTGACTATCCAGACCCTCAGCAAATGGGAGCACCCTGCCCTGTGAGTAACATCATCTTTGTCTGTTCTCAGCCTGTCCGGGTGCCCAAGAGCCACGTCAGCCATGAAGAAGGCAAAGCTATCTGGGGAGCAGATGTTGACCATCAAGCAGCGAGCCAGCAATGGTAACTAACCATGCCCCACTGCTGCGAGAGGGTGGCTGTTGGCATGGCCGTCCCCTATGGCTGCACAGCATAGCCCCAAGCCTTAGACAGAGGGAGGAGGGGTACTTCCAGCCATACCTGACACCCTCTGTCCTGTTTGCCCCTACACCCCTCAGCGGTACCCTTCTCCTTTGTCCATGCCCAGTGCCCGAGTTTCTTAAACCCACTTCCTCTAAGTCTCTGCTGCTGCTCACCTGCCTCTGGGCATACAAAGTGACAGAGGGAACTGAAGCTCAGCGGGCAACATGGACAGGGAAGCATTACCGAGACACCTGCCCACAAGCCCCAAGACCCACCCTCAGGCCTCTAGAACACAGTATGCTCAGGCTGAGGACAGGAGCTCCTCTCCTGGGATAGTTCAAGCCATGTTCTTTGCATTGACCTTTTTGGGTTTTTTGAGACAGGGTTTCATTATGTAGTGCAGGCTGGCCTTGTATTCTCAGTGATCCTCCTACCTCAGCCTCTGAGTGCTGGAATGACAGGCATCCACCACCAGGCCCAGCCCAGCTTGCTTTGGGCTTTGGGTGATTTTTTTTTTTTTTTTTTTTTTTAATCATCAGGCCCAAAGACAGAAGAGGAGGCCCATCTAGGGTTCCTAAGAGCACACAGCCATAACGTGCCTGGAATCACTCCATTGTACCATGAGTCAGTTGTTGGTTCAGTGCTGCTCATGTATTGACCACATAGCTATACCCAGAAATACAAAACCAGGTGTTTATCAATGTGTTGGTAACAAAAGGTACCCAGAGGTGGCAGCCACTAGGCAGAACAGCTCAGTGCTCCATACACTGAAGTCTGAGTGACTTCATAAAAAATGAACTGTCATAGCCAAGCATGGTGATACACACCTGTCATCCCAGCACTAGGGAAGCTGAGGCAGATGATCATTACAAGTTTGAGACCTGGGCTAAGAGAGAGAGAGAGAGAGAGAGAGAACAGATTGCTGACCCATGCCAGGCTCCAAGCATGATGCTTAGCCCAGCATCTCACCCACAAACACACCTGCACTACAGTAGAAAACCTTAGGCAACTTGGCCTGAGTCTGTGCCCATCTGCTACTCATCAGGGAAGAAAAGAAGTAGCAATAGATGAAGGCTGAGTTCAGAAAGAAGAGAAGACAGAGGAAAGTCTGAGGTTCGCGAGGCAGGTGGCTCACACTCAGAGCACTCTTCCCTGGCAGGAAGCAGGTGGCATGGGGCACCTGGCACTCAGCACCCAGTCACCATCGCAAGTCTGAGGTCCCTGCTGGTAGTCAGGGCACTGGCTGTCTTACAGATAGAGGTTTCCACTCTGGACATCCCTATTTCTGGATGCAACCTATTTATTATTCACTAAAAGCCACACCTGGAGGACAGGGATGTAGCTCAGCAGTACAGCACCTGCCTGGCAAGTGCAAGATCCTGAGTTTGATTCCTGGCACCAAAAATAAACAAAAAAAGAAAAGCCACACCTGAGATCAGCCCCAAGAAGTTTTCTGATAGCTTTAGTTGAATTTCTTTTTTCTTTCTTATTTTAGACACCTAGGTGGCAGGAGAGACAGCACTAAGAGGTATAGAAACCCACACACTGTGACACTTGTTTTCATCTAAGGAAATATTTCCTGAGCAAATTTAAGTCTAATTATGAAAAAAAAAAAAAAAAGCAAAGTGGATTTTCAAAATGCAAACTCTAAAATCTCCTGGGGTTGTGGTTTTAACATGTTAATTTTTCCACCACAGGTATAGAAAACGATGAAGAAATCAAACAGTTAGATGAAGAAATCAAAGAGCTCAATGAATCCAATTCCCAGATGGAGGCCGACATGATTAAACTCAGAACTCAGGTAACAGTTTTTGAAGCCCTCAATTCTTGCACTAACCAGCACTGTCAGACAGAGGAGTATTGCAGAGAAGCCACTTTGGAAGAGGCATCTTGTTCTGTAGCTTTGCTCTTGTACCTTGTACCTTTTATTTTTTCACCCAGTATTCTGGTCCTCTGCTGAAATCATTTGGTGCCATTGCTTGCTGTGATGGAGTGCTGGGTGCTGTGTGTGTGTGTGTGTGTGTGTGTGTGTGTGTGTGTGTACCTTCTGGCTTCTCTGCCTCTTCCCACGAAAACCACTAGGACTAGACCCCCTGGGTCCCACTCCATGAGAATATCTAAGCCTCAATCACACTGGCTGGAATGAGTTTCCACCCAAATCACCCAGAACAAAGGGGGTTTAATCTCCACTCACAAAGGCTTGGGCACACTTGGGTTATATTCAAGCTGCAGCACATCTGCAACCCCAGAGAACTCATGCTAAATAGCCAAGTTTTCTTCACTGTCCAGTTGAAAGTACTCAGATTAGGAGAAAAGCACCTTGTGTGATTTGTTTGAGAGTGCCTCAGGCTGCAGTGCATCTGAGCAGTGTTTTGAGTCAACTCAGTGTGACCAAGAGACTGTTTAAGTCCCCAGAAATCTAGACTTTCTTATGCTTCATAGCTCAACAAGAAACCATCCATCTCAGGGGCCGTGACCCAGCAAAAACTCGGGTCAGAAATCCCGAATACCGCCCCCCTTATTACTGCTGTACATCAGCAGCACAGCCGAGGTCCCCCACAAGATCACACTTGGTCCTGCCTGATTCAGCAGGATTCAACTCAGCACAGACCTGAGGTGCTGAAGACCCATCAGGCAGCCGGGCTGGATGCACCCAAGCCTGGGTTTTTGAGGTCATCAACACACAACTCCTCCCATTCAATTTGGTTTACGCCAGTCCTGATGACTAATGCGGTGGGCCACAAAGATGGGCCATTGCTGCTGGAACTTCACAGGAAGTGGTCATCAGAGTCCAGGAAAGGAGTGGCCATGGGGGAACAGGAAGGACACCTGCTGATGAGGCAAAGGTGGCTCCAGGAAGCAAAACGGGAATGAAAGTGAGAACCCTGGTCCCAGAAAGTCAGGGCTCCATGGGTACAGGCAAAGAGAAGGAGAAGAAAGGTCCAGGGACCAAGCAAAGGGAGGACAGAGACTGGGAAACAGCCCACAGGCAGAGCCAGCATAGTTTTACTGGGGAAGAGGGAGCAATGAGGTCTTAGGATCTATATTGTTTAAAAAGAAGAAGCAGAAGCAGTAGTTCAGGCCAGATTGTGAGAAACTCCCTGGCTTAAGGGCCTCCATTGGACCAGGTAGAGTGTTCCCTCTTCCCCAGGGTAGTTTTGTTCCTGCTGAGGTTAGCAGGGCAGTGCACTCCTGGCTGGCTGTATTTATGCCCCGCACACCAGACTTCCAATTGTTTTCCTTTGAGCCTCAATAGGCTGTGTAGCCCTGTAGTCCAATCACATGCTAAGAGGTGTCATCAGAAAATACAGTGAATGTTTGCAATTTTTTAATAAAAATATTTTTATTAATTTGCGTTTGCAGTACATATGCATCACATTCATCATGAGGAGCTGGTACAGATACATAACACATCGTAATTCTTTTTGTGTCCCCTTCCACTCCCCATTCCATCTCCATTCTCATTCTCCCTTTTACAAAACAAAAACACAAATCCCTCTCTGTTTCCTGTTGACTATCTTTTATTTTGCTCTTTAGTTTATGTACACTGCCAGGAAGATAGCTGAGCAGCCTGAGCATCTATCTGGCAAGCTCAAGGACCTGGGTTTGATCCCAGAACCGCATGCTGTGCCAGCCCCAAGCCCAGCCAACCTGGCCACCAGAACCAGATGTGGTGGCTCATGCCTGTAATCCCAGCAGTGGGGAGGCGGACACAGAAAAATCACTGCAAGCCCAAGCTGCATAGTGAGACCCTGCACCCAATATATAAAAAATAAATGAATAAATAACTTTTTACAAATTATATTTTGGGTTTCTCATGTAAGACAAACCCTACAACGTCTAAGCTTGTGTGTGTGTGTGATTTATTTCACTTAACATTACGTTCTCAAGATGCATCCTGAATGTTTAAAATTTTTAAGTGTATTGCAATAAAAGATGTATCATCATGAATCCCCTCATAGTCCTCTCCCTTGCTTGGAGCACAGCCATCCCACGTCCTTACCACTTTCTGCCACAGCCCTGAAGTCCTCTTCCCTGAGGGTCTTTAGATGTATTGCCTTGGCTGCCTTGATGTCCCAAAGGGATTAGAAGTTTTAGTTCCCAAGAGAAATCCTTACATTAGGGTTCCCAGCATAATGCTCTTGAGCTGGAAGCTGAGGCTGCCACAAGACCACAGAGGACTTGCTTTTTGTTTTGTTTTGTTTTGTTGTTATATGTGTGTACATTTCCTTTTTAATTTTTTAGACTCTTTTCTCTCGTTTTTATTGGTTATACAGGTGAATGAATGGGCTTCATCCTGGCAGGTTCATACGCACACATAACACACTTTGTCATTTCTGCTCCTTCACCCCCTCTTGCCTGCTTCCCCATATTTCTGAAGAGGTTTGATGTGTAGTGTGCTGCAGGTTTGTGATGTGCTGGCAGCAGAGCAGACCCTGGTCCACCCAGGAAAGTGCCCTTGCCTTCTGCAACAGGGCCATGGAACCAGATCAGACCCTGAGAGCTGTGCACCGAGTCCAGGCTTTCACTAAGAAGGTGTCCAGCAGGGCTGGGGTCACTAGCAGTCAGATCCAGCCCATGGATCTGGTTTTCACTACTTTTAATGGCTAGGAAAAGCCCTTCCCTCTATCACAAGGAACTAGATGGTCCTCATAATCTTGATGTATGGGGGGGACTTGTTGCTGCCAGAGTTAGGGGTCAGCATCCCCCTCCCCTGAGGGAAGAGACTCACCAAGGGCCACTGCTGTCAGCGGCCAATGTAAGCCTCTCCCAGGCATGGCGACATATGCTTATAATCCCAGCACTGTGGAAGGCCAGAGCAGGAGGATGGCAAGCTTGAGCCCAACCTGGGCAATATAGAGATTTTGCCAGACTCTGCTTCAAAATTTAAAACACAAGGGCTAGAAATTTAATTCAGTGGCATAGTGCTTGCCTGGCAAGCATAAGGTCATGAGTTCAAGTCCTAATACCAAAAACAGAAAATATTAAAAAAAAAAAAAAATTAAAACACAGTGATAGAAATAATAAATACTGGCCAGTGATGAAGGTCAGTATGAAGACCCTGTGATCAATTCCCCAAAGCATAGAGAACAACCCTTAAAATGCCACATTCTCCACATTCTGGGCTCCAAGGGTTTGCATCTAGGTAGGAAACTCCCCCTCCATCGCTGGCCCATCTGCAATCCACAAGGCAAGAGCTCCAGCTCCCAGTCCCACAGCCTCATATTACATGTGGCGCAAATGTGTGCCTTTCAGATTACCACGATGGAGAGCAACCTGAAGACGATCGAGGAGGAGAACAAGGTCATCGAGCAGCAGAACGAGTCCCTCCTGCACGAGCTGGCCAATCTGAGCCAGTCCCTGATTCACAGCCTGGCCAACATCCAGCTGCCCCACATGGTAAGTGACTGAGCATACAGCACTGGGGCTTCGAGCCGCCACAGTCCACATCGTGACACACGTGTCTTTGTATCCTTGTCCCATGGTTCTTCTGGTCTTTGGATGTTTTCGGGTACCACCCCAAAACCATAACATTAACCGCTAGACACATCAGAGGGGCTACTCCCATAAAGTAAAGTGTGCTCTGACTAGGCGACATGGCAGGATGCTATGATACTGTTTGATGCTTTTGTGAATATACTATGAAGAAAATAAAAGTTGTATATGAACTACTATTTAATATCTCGTAGGATCCAATCAATGAACAAAATTTTGATGCTTACGTGACTACTTTGACGGAAATGTATACAAATCAAGACCGTTATCAGAGTCCAGAAAATAAAGCCCTACTGGAAAATATAAAGCAGGCTGTGAGAGGAATTCAGGTCTGAACAGCTGCTCTAGAGATGAAAATCATGCTTAAAAAAGGATGCCTCTTGCTTTTTGCTGCTGTAATTTACCAGAAAGTGTTCTATATTTATTTCTGTTGAAACAGTGTTATGCTTACAAGACTTCATAATGATTTTATGTCTTGCTTTAAAAATAGTACCTGCAGAATAGTTTTTTGAATACATTCACATTTTGTACGTTTTCATATGAGCCGACATAGTGTGATATGCCATGTAATGTTTATAGCTGCTACTGTATGCACATCTGGGGTATATATATTTCTGAAGAGGTAAGCTGATCAAAATAAATAGAGTGTAAATTCTTTTTAATGCTTTAGTGATTAAATGTTTTAGTATTTTGAACTGAAATGGACATAAAAGAAAAAGATTTAAAAAGAAAAAAAACAGCTTTGAATGGTCATGGGGTGGCCTCTGGGCCACCTGTAGACATTATCATTTGCCTCATGTTAGAGGACTTTATGAAACTTAAGAAATACATTTTGTGTGCATATTGTTTCATAGCGGGAATTGGTTGCAAAAAAATGCTTTATTTTTGAACAATGCTTGGAAATATTATGTGATTTCTTTTTGTTTGTTTGTTTGTTTTAGGAGGATGGTGTATGGTGGGGGCAATAATGAGGTTTTTTGCATTCCAAGGAAATGGCTTATGGATTAACTGTAAGACATGAAATAAGTAATTTATTGTAAGACAACATCAAGCCATGGAAACTTGGCAGAAGATTCAAAGCAGCTTAAACAGCACTTTTAAATTAACTCCTAAACATTACATGGTGTGACTATGGAGACTTCCGTTAAGACAGAGCTTGTCAGAGGTGGACAACACGAAGATTTCCTTTTGCATTTTCAGTAAACCTTGGAACAACCTTCTCTTATCTCTGCTAGAGTCCCGTGCCCCTCTGAACTGTTACCGAAATGTAGTTCACCTAAAAGAAGTTGTGTTTCCAATTTGAGCGAAAAGATCATTTAAGAGCATTTATTTCCCCTTTACACTTAAAAAAAAAATCATTATTATTGTCATTCTTTCACATTCAAGGAGAAAAAGGCTAGTGAGTATTATGGTTACTGGACTGGATTTTCTGCTGGACAGGTAGGAGAGTGGCTCAGTAAACGCATCCCCTCTCCTCTCCCACCCCAGCTGACTTTGAATAAGCTTTGGACCAATTCTGAAAACGACGGGCGTTTCTGTTCTACCCTCCGCTGGGTCCAGTTGACCACACAGCGTTTGCATAGCCTTGTTTGGTTTTGTGACCTATTCTAAGAATGAATGCAATCAGATTTTAAAAGTAACTAAATATACTTCGGCACTTTTTTTGCTTTAAACTAGATCATCTTAGACTTGTTTATACCTTGAGGATTTGATTGTTTTATTCCAAATGACTGCACTATCTGTATGCATAAGACCACTTTTGATTGCTGCGTTTGCCCTCTGAGTAGTCCTTCGACAAATGTGTTGTGTTTCCTGATGTTGACTTGATTTCTTTGAGTAGCATCTCTCCCTTCCATGTCTTGATGTTATGCAGGAAGTACAAAAGTACTTTAAAATTTTGTTATGAAATAAAAAAAAAAAAAGATGGGTTTTGTAAAAATAAAAAAAAAATATTTTTAGCAGAACAGGACTTACAGGGTCATTGTTCACACAATGTGCCAGTCGACTATTTGCACTTACCTTACCCTACATATCCGTACGGAGGTGTGCAATTCCTGCGTCAGTGGCCTGGTGGCCCTGACCCTGGGTGGATTATAGAGGAAGCCCTCACGGCTGACCCAGCATGGTTGCTAAGGGAGACTACAGGGATCTCACTACAAATATTCTGATACAATACTCAACCTCGGTATATATATATATGTATAAATATATGTATATCCCAGCGGCACTTTATACTGCTCACTGTACAAAAGCTTACAGTTTTCCACGAGGACTTTAATAACTAGCTGGGAAAAAAAAAAAAAAAAAAAAAGATTATGTAATTACTTTGGGGCTCTGCAGTACTTTCTCTGTACAGGCGCCCCCTTTCTGTTGCGCAATTAGTTGTAGCTGCCACGCTCAGAATTGCCTTTTTGAAAGCTGAAGCAAGGTGCTTACCGTCACCTGTTGCCATACACACGGTCCCGGGCGCTTGCCCCGCCTTGGGAGAGCCCCTGTTCATAGCGGCATATGCATTTCCCCACCGCGTCTTGTCTGAAGCTTCCTGGCCAATGTAGTAATGCTTTTAGTAGAGTAATAGGTAGTATCAGTTTGGATTCTTATTGTTATCACCTATGTACAATGGAAAGGGATTCTAAGCACAAATTTGCTGCTCATGTAACGTTGGTACATAATATCAAATCAAAAGTTATCTGTGACTATTATATAGGGATCACAAAAGTGTCACATGTTAGAATGCTGACCTTTCATATGGAATTATTGTGACTCATCAGAGCTTATTTATTATAACTTATTGTTCATATTCATTTCTAAGTTAATTTAAGTAATCATTTATTAAGACAGAATTTTGTATAAACTATTTATTGTGCTCTCTGTGGAACTGAAGTTTGATTTATTTTTGTACTACACGGCATGGGTTTGTTGACACTTTAATTTTGCTATAAATGTGTGGAATCACAAGTTGCTGTGATACTTCATTTTTAAATTGTGAACTTTGTACAAACTTTGTCATGCTGGATGTGAACACATCTTACTCTAAATAAAAAGGTGTTGCCACGTTTGTAGCACGAAGGATCTCTAGCCGGGTCTGCGTTTTCAATGAAGCCTAGGTTGCTGTCTGGGGCCCCCTGAGTCAACTCCAAAGTCTTGTCTCCTCTTGTTTCTCTCTTTTCCTCTCTCTTCTTTTCTTTCTTTTCTTTTCAATGCTAGAGGATCTCGTGCTTACCAGGCAAGCACTGCCCACTGAGCTACACTATCACCCATCACCTATTGCTTTTGCTTTAGTATTTTTAGAGGCTAGACTCTCAACTACAAGGCCTGGAATTTACATTTGGTGAGTATCCTAGCATCTTGCCTCCTGTGCCTTGCTTTTTGGAAAGGTCATTTTGCCACAGGTCTATCGTACTTGCTTCCTCCAGGGGCCAGGTAAGCACAGACAGTGCTTACTGTGTGGTGCTATGTGGAAACATGTCCTCCTTACTGCAGACATGTCACACCCAGGGCTCCCAACTGAACCTCCAGGGGCATTGGCAGGTTCTCCCGGACTGGACACCCTGCACCCCACCCCCACACCCTACACTACCCCTGGGCTTCCCACATCACACTGCCTCTGACCCTTTCTCGCTCACTTTTATGCTCACTTTCCACCGTTCCCCTGAAACTGAAAATGATCCTATGTGGGAGGACTGGATGAGGCCTCATTGCCTAAAGTAGTCAAGCTCCCTCAGTCTTGAGAAAAACATCCTGCCTGGATATTGAGCACTGTGTCACTAGGCAACCTTGGGTCTTGCAACTCTGTAAGGTATAAATAAAGGTCCTTGCTATTGTTCAGGGAGTCAGTTCACCAGCCAGGTGGAGGAGCCAGGACCTAACCCAGCTCCTGTCTTCTCATCTATCTTTTCCTCCTTCCTGCCACTGTCTCTCCCTGGATATGACCAACCACACTGAGACCAACAGATCCTGACATTCCTGGGCCCCAGCACTTGAACACTTTCCAAAAGCCCAGGACCTAGGGCCCAGACATTTTACAACATGTCCCCAGATTGATTTGTGCAGTTGCCACCTCCCGATTGATTTGTTTTAAATGGACAGTCCATCCTCCTCTTGGTCCCACATCCAGGCACATTGTGTCATGTGTCACTATAGTTGCTTAGCTGATTTTACAGTAATGCAAGATTACTTGTACAAGATCAGCAGAGATCTGAATGTCAGATCCCTGAGTTCAACCTTCAGCATGAGTGGACCACTCCCCCATGTCACTGTTCAGAGAGGCCCAAGTTTAAAACCCAAAGTAGCCTCCTACAAAGGACATACATAAAATTCCCCACATAGAAAATTTGAAGAAGAGACCTCCAAAATCTTCTTTCTTTTGTTTTCTTTTCTGAGACAGGGTCTCACTATGTTATTTAGGCTGGCCTTGAACTCACTGTGTAGCCTCGCTGGGCTTAAACTCCCAGGGATCCTGCTGTCTCAGCCTCCCCATTATAACTTTAGCTATTTTATTTTATTTTATTTTATTTTATTTTATTTTATTTTATCTTATTTGGAGGGGAAGGTTCTACAGGGTGTTCACGGTCTCACTACTAAATTGGACTCATAGTGATCTGCCTATTTACAGCCTTCCAGGAGCTGGGGTTATAGGCACACACCACCAGTATCAATTGCAGTCTGAGGGCACCCCGAGGTCTGGGCTGGCATGGTAAGCCCAGGGATGTAACCCCTGGCCCCTGCATCTGCTTGCAGGTGCTTTAATCCACTGAGCTATTTCGCCAGCGCTTCATACCTTGAGTTAAATTCCAAAACTGTTCTTCTGCATTAAGATTCAAAGCCAACTGTTAATGCCTCTGGCAAGTTGCTGTGTCCACACATCTCTGTACTGGTTTAGGAAGTCCTGAAAGAGACCACATCGAATTACCCAGGGCTAACAGATGCAGAGGTGTGGAGCCTGAGAATCCCTACACTTTCATCCAACTGGGGAATAAAGTCAGTGTGAGATGGTGGCTGCTGGAGACTCACTTCTGTAACTTGATTATTAAGAGTCACCTGCCCCTCAAAGCCACTGTGTCTTCATGGTAAAATAAACATTTTTTTAAAGCAGCTTAATGTCAGGTGTCTTGGAAACAGTTATTGATAGAACAGTGCAGTTGTTTATCCAAAGAGAATCAAAAGAGCTGTCAATGCACTACAAGATATAAAGCCAGCCCTGAGATCTTACCAGAGAAGAGTGAATAAGGCATGAAACAATGCTCTGTGTAGCATCCCGTGGCAGTGTTAAGATGAGAGTAGAAAGGCTGCAGCCCAGTGATCACAGTGCAGTGGGTGAACCACAGGCACCAGGGAACTAGGTGTGAGCACCAAGGGGAACAGGGCTCCTCCAGGGGAGGGCCCAGCCTCACTTGCTCACCATGGACAAGGGAGTCTTTAAAAATGCAAAGACAGCAGGGTGGAGCTTGGCAGGTTTGTCGCAGGCCAAGCTCTGGGGCTAAAGCTGTCACCAGCATTGAGACATCCACAGGCAGCTTCTCTCCAGTCCCCTGCTGGGTATCACAGGGACAGAACTCAGAGTGAGGAGAGGAGTAATGTAGACGCCACAGGAAATAGTGCAGCTGCCTGATACCAGCAGCAGTGCCTGGCTCAGTCAGTCCACAGCCACTCGAGGCCAGCCTCGTCGGAGGCCCCAGTTACGAGGAAGAGAGGCAACATTACCTCCCTCAGCTCCTGACAGGAAGTGGTCCTCCCATGCAGTGTGGTCTCTTGGAGCACACAAATGCCCACTGCTGCTCAGTACAGACAGACAGACAGACACTGAGGGTCCCGTCAGCAGGATGCACCACTTGCTTTGTTCTTGTCAAGGTGTGGGATTTCTACCATGGCACAATGGCCAGGAACCTGGGATCTCAAATAAAAAGCTTTTTCTTTGGCTGGGGAGATAACTCAGCAGACTAAACACCTACCTGGCAAGCGCAAGGACCCAAGTTCAATTCCAGGTACTGCATTGCCATGCCAGCCCTGCACTGTGTCAGCCACTGAAATAGTGGCACATGCCTGTAATCCCAGCACTGGGAAGGCTGAGACAGGAGGATCACTATGAGTCCAAGCTGCATAGTGAGACCCTATACCAAATAAATAATCTTTTTAAAAAGGCGTTTGTTTCTTTATTTGTTTGTTTGTTTTCAGGCAGGGCTTCCTATGTAGCCCAGGTTAACCTAAAACTCCTAAGGATCCTCCTGCCTCAGTCTTTTGCTTACTTGAGCAAAAGCAATTCAAATATGTACCAAGGAAAACATTCCAATGAGAGACTTTGCCTATCTTTTCCAATCACCAGGTCACACACACAAAAGTAGTAGCTGTGCACGAGTAATCCTTTCGTGAGGGAAGTGTCCCCTTGAGAACAGCATCCCCCTGCCCTGCACCAGGAGGCAAGAGTTCAGGTCAGACCTCTTGCCAGTGCAGGTTTCTCTTGCTTTGTTTCAGTACCTGGGCTGGAATCCAAGGTCTTCACACAGAACTGCCTCCCCAACCCTTTTTTGTTTTGAGACCATGTCTTGCTAAATTGTCAGGAAACCCTTATCAACATGAAGCTTGTAGTCCTCCTGCCCCAGCCTTCCAGATTGCTGGGATGGCAGGCTCATGCCACCAGGTGGGGCTGACCTGCCCATTTCCTAATGTTTTCTGGGCAGAAGGACCAACTCACTTTTCTTGTGCTTCCAGAAGAGCCTTGCTGGGCCTGGGGCATGAGGAACAGGCCAGGACTCAGTGCCCCTACTCATAAAGCTAGAATATGGAAGAGGACAGCGTTCCTCATATGCACTTTCAGTCCTCACATCCTGCTCTTATTTACTCCCACCACTCTGCACTGCCCTCTCATCCCTGTCCAACCTTAGAGAATGGAGCGACTGTGATTTCCCAGGAGTGCAGAAAGGCAGGGTCGGCTGGCTCAACTCTCACCTCCCACCAAGCTGGTGGCTGGGAGCTCAACCCACAGTCCCATGGGAAGGCAGCAGATAAAGACCCAGGAGCCATGGCCTGGTCCTCATGTGTCACCAGAGTGCCTGAGGAGGTCAAGGCCTCAGAAAAAAAGAAAGAGGGAACCGGAGGCTGCAAGCAGGAGTTTGTTCTTATTCCTGTCCCTAAAGACAAAAGGCATAGTCTCCATGAAAAGTGCAAATCTCTGCTCTGCTGGGAATGGCATGTGGCTCAGAGGCAGGCTGTTGCCCCTGCCAAGGCTGTGCAAAGCCTGGCACAGCTGTGCATCATGCACACCCCTAGGCCACACTGTTCTTACAGCTAAGGTCTTAAGTTATGGGACTGGACCAAATTTCAAGGATTCACTTTACTAAAACCCAAGTTGTGCACCTACATAGAGATACAGGACTAGGACCCAGCTGGCCTGATCAGTGATAGGCTGTTCTGTGGTCCCCAGGACTTAATGGGACATAGGGGACATGAATCTGCATGGATGGCTTTAACTGCCAAATTATCTCAGTCCTTCAGTGGAGTCAGTCATCTTACAATTTGTGAAAATAACATGATATCAGACACTTGCAGGGCAATTTCTATTTCCTAGAGTGGGGATTTCAAACAGTCTTAAAAGAGGAAGGGAGCTGGGCATGATGGGAGCACGCCTGTCATCCCAGTATTTACCAGGCTGAAGCAGAACAATCTTCAGTTCAATCCCATCCTGGGCAACTTAGCAAGACCCTATATCAAGAGCTTATTTTACAGGAGAGGGGTTGGCAGTGCAAGTGAGTGCAAAAGTGTGGGTTCAAGCCCCAGTGTGAGAGAGAGAAAGAGGAGGAGGAAAAAGAGAAAGAGAAGAAAGAGAGCCAGACGTGGTGGCACACATCTATTATCCCAGCACTGGGGAGGCTGAGGCAAGAGGATTGCTGTGAGTTCAAGGCCAGCCTGAAACATATAGTGAGACACTGGGCTAGCAAAAAGGAGGAAGAGAAGGGGAAGGAGGAGGAGGAGCAGGAGGAAGAGAAGGAGAAGGAGGAGAAGGTGGACAAGAAGAAGAAGAAGAAGAAGAAGAAGGAGGAGGAGGAGGAGGAGGAGGAGGAGGAAGAGGAGGAGGAGGAAGAGGAGGAGGAGGAGGAAGAGGAGGAGGAGGAGGAGAGGAAGAAAACAGAGAAGGAAAAGAAGGAAGAAGGAACAGAAAAGCTGCTTAAAACAGAAGGCAAGACCCCCCAAAATCCTAGCAGCTATGTTTTCTAGTCAATGAGGATGATTGTCAATGTGACCAAGATCAAAGAGTTTAGAACTGTGAAGTCAAAGCTGCTTACACACAGGAGGCCTGAGTCCTTTTTTCCAAAAGGAGCCTGTGTCCGCTTTCTGAATTATGGAGAAGAAGCATTCCAGTAGCCCGAACAGTCCAGACTTGTGGGCTGACCCTGCCAAGGGTCTCGGCTCCCTTAGTCCTATGGACACATGGGAGCACGTTCAGCCCACTCTGTCCTGAGACACATTCTTCTCATCCCCCTCAGAACTCTGAGGTTCCCAGGGTCAATTTGTCCAAGGCCCGGAAGCTGGCAGTTGTTGGGCACATGTGGAAGTGCTCCTGGCCCCTCCACACATTTCTGGTGCTGCCCTCCCACCCTCCGGAATGTGAGTACCAGATCCCCCACAGACCAGGCTGGCCCTTGGGTCTGTGCCAGGAGCTCTGGGGTATTGTCCAACAATGAGGGACAAACTCAAGTTTCCCACCCACCCTTCTGGCCTGGATCTTCGGGTTTCAGCTCCCCAGCCAGAGCTTTGCCTTTGAAGCCAGGGTTCCAAACCACTCGCCCCTCAGTACTATGCGGACTTTAAGAAATTCTTTTGAAGTCGTATTGAATTTTCAAAGGAGGTCCTGGAATTTCTCATAAAACAAACTCCTGAATCTTCCTGTGGGCTCTGAAAAACACACCCACGTAGCACTCTCGGTGTTTCTGCAGTGTGCTGTGGGACATTCCTTGGCTGCAGGGGGAATTCCACTAGGTAATGGGAGACCCATTGACCACGATTTTGTGTAAAAGCTCCTGGTAGAAGAAGACACCCTCAAGCCCTCTCTAATGGTGCGCTGGGAACTGCTGAGTCAGACAGACTCCAGATGCCCAAGGAATTGCCCACTGGGTCCACCGTACTGCTCCTACAGTGATTCAATTATGCAGGGTGAAGGGAATAATCCCCACCTAGTGTCAGATCATGTACTCCAGCTCTCAGAGGACAAGTGGTCTGCTGACCCCCAATGACAGTGGAGCGATAAAGTGCTCTACTTTATCACTAGAGGGCTGTCATGCAGATGTGTCTGTCCTGAGTTTCCATGCAAGTTCTGACCAAGGCAGTTTTGTACTTAATAAAAATGGTTCCCTCTTGCAGGACATGGTAGCACACACCTATAATACTACCCAGAATTCAGGAGGCTGAGGCAGGAAGAGCAGTGCAAATTCAAGCCCAGTCTGGACTGCATAGTGAGACTATCTCAAACCATCTCCTTCCCTCTCCAAAAACAAAAAGGAAAGGGAGAAAACAAAAACTCACAGTAACCCCAAAGATAAGGGATAGGGGACTTTCATATCCAAATTTCAAGCCGGCTTACCTCTCATGCAAATAGATACTGTGACAGTTGTCCTATCTAAACTCATCTGGTCTTCTTTTTTTCTTTTTTTTTTTTTTTTTTTTTTTTTTTTTTTTTTTTTTTTTTCCTTTGCCAGACCAGGGTTTGAACTGATGACTTTGCACTTGCTAGGCAGGCACTTGTGCCACAGAACTATCTCCCTGGCCTGGTCTTGTGCTAGATTTAAACTAGATACAAATGAAAGATTCAACAAAGCATCTTCTGATTGGCTCTCTGAACAGCTTCAGATAAAGCTTTGAGGATAGTGCTTTTTCTGATAGGTCCATGGCACTCAGCCATAAACATCATTTTGGGTCATGTGTGCTGAACATATCCTCTCTTTATAGGAAACATCAAATTCAGCTGCTAGCTACGGGTGCCTGACACGTTGTGAATGCTGTATTGACAGGATCTTACCTCTCCTATCTTCTTTCTCTCTTTCAAGTGAATCCTGTAAGCATTGGTTTCCTCATCTTCAAAAGAAGGTAATAACAGTGGTTTCATGGATGGTTATGAGGATGAGAGAATGAAATGTGGGGTCATAGGATAAGATAGGGGCCAGGAATCCTGTGGACACAGCTTCCATGGGGGCAGAAATTAGTAATCATGAGTGATTCTGCTGTGTCTCAAAGGTGGACTGGAATTCAGGAGAGACAGACTGCACCAGGATAACATCTTTTCATACATTCATCTCATTGCTTTGCATGAATCTACAAACCACTAAGGAATGTCAACCAGTACAATTGGCACCCGAGATAAATGTTTTCTTTGGGACCAAGGATGAATGTAAGGTGGATAAATCAATTCCATCTGAAGGAACTGGAAGTATCAGACATGGTGGCACATGCCTGTCATCCCAGCACTTGGGAGGCTGGCTGAGGCAGGAGGATCATTAAAAGTACAAGACCAGCTTGGTCTACAAAGTGAGCTCAAAGCCAGCATAGTGAGCCTCTGTATCAAAAAAGACAGAGAGAAAAAAAAAAAAAAAAAAAAAAAAAGGGAATGGACTGTTTCAACTAAGTCTCATCCTCAAACAACTCACCAGGACCTGGAGATGTGAGCCCCAGTGGGCTTCTAGAAGGAAGATGAAGGGATGATGTAAGAGGATATAGTGAGCCCATTTAGCTCTGTTTAAGAAAGTCTTGAATAAAACACAGTTCTTTCAGGCTTCAGTCATGATGCTGATCCCACTCCCATCACAACCCCTGATCCAGTACTGTGAAAATGGCAGCTGTGCTCCTCAGGGGTCTCCTGAGAAACAGAACCAATGAAAGAAAGGGTGGGTAGACAAGTGAATAGGGGGGTGGATGGGTAGATGGGTGGATGGATGGAAGAGTAGACAGCTGGATGAGACAACAGGTAGATGAATGGATAGATTACAGGGCACATAGGTGGGTGGATTGGTAGATGGATGGATGGATGGATGGCTGGGTGGATGGCTGGATGGATGGATAGATGGATGGATGGATGGATGGATGGATGGATTTTAAGGAACTGGATTGTATGATTTTAGGGCTGATAAATCCACCTCCAGCAAAGGCCAGCAGGTTGGTAATTCAGGAAGGAGTTGCTGCTGAAATATAATTTCTTCTTCTCTAGGAAGCCTGCATTTTTACTCTTAAATTTTCAACTGATTGGATAAAGCCCACCAAAATGATTCACTTTCAGTCCACTGGCTATAGACCCCCAGCCCTTCAGAAAAATACCTAGATTGGTGTCGGATCAGTTCATTGAGTGCTACAGCCCAACCGAGTGCTACTCAGTTGAGCACAACACATAAAATGAACCACCACCACTGCTCTAAGGAGATAGTTCTTGACCTGAAAACAAAAGCTAAGGATTTATGATGCTCTGAAAATTCCTGGCCTCCTGAGTGCTGGCGGCTTGGTGTCTCCCTACAGGTGAGCAATGTGGGGAGTGGGAGACCTGCATGAACCTCTGTCCGTGCCCCCTTAGGTGACAGAAGGACATATAGCTGATTAATGGCAGCCTGCAGCCTAGGGTTCCCAACGAGACCCTCATATCCAGCACCATCCTTATCACTCTGGTGAGAAGGTAAAACCTCATAAAGCATCATAACCCTTATTTTAGGTTTTCTAATGAATGACTCTAAAACTGAAAAAAGTACAAAGTAAAAACACTAAAATCTTTTCTGGTTATTTTGATGGTACCCTTGATGAGGGATAGAAGGAATAAAGATATGTAGAAAGGAGCCAACAAAAACCAAAACTAAATAATTGTACTTTTGAAAAGACTGCAACTTCTGTCATACATTCAAAATTATCCCAGGCGCTCAGGAGATAGCTCAATGGTCTAAGTGCCTGCCTGGCAAGTGCAAGGCCAGGTTCAATTGCCAATACTGTATGCTGTGCTGACCCCAGAAACCCAGCTTGGTGATGCATGCCTACAATCACAGTGCTGGGGAGGCCAGGACAGGAGGACCACTACATGTCTGAGCTGCAGAGAAAGGCCCTGTATCAAATAAATAAATATATTTTTTTAAAAATTAAAAAGCAAAATTAGGGGCTGTGCAGATAGCTCAGTGGAATAAGCGCTTGCTTGGCAAGCACAAGGTCCTGAGTTCAATCCCCAGTATGGCAAAAACTAAAAATTAAGTAAATAAGTACAAAACAAAATATCCCTAGGAATTCCCTTGGCTCACTTAGGCTCCTTTCCTTCCAGACCAGTCATATCCAAAATTTCTCAAGAATATTTAAACCCATAAAACTGGCTTAGTTTAGAGAGTTAAGAGCAAGAACCTGATGCTGAGAGAATTCAAAGAATGCTTAAATTATCCATTAAAAAATAAATAAATAAAGGCAGCCCAGTGAGACGGTACACACCTATGATCAGGAGGCTGAGACAGGGAGGAATCCTAAAAGTTGAAAGCCAGCCCTTTTACATACTGAGTTCAAGGCCGGCATGGATTACAAAGCAAGCCACTGTCTCAACAAAACAAAACAAAACAAAAACCTGGCTCATATCTGTAATGAAGTCTGTCCTCTTCTGGAGGCATGAGCTACCTTTTCCTGAAGTTTCTACTCCCTGAAGAGAAGTATAAATGTTCCTAATTCCAGGAAATAATGCAACCACTTGCTCTCTGTCTCTCTGTTCCTCCCCTCAGCCTCCATTCTATTTCTTTGAGCGCACACTTTTTAATTTCTACCTAATAAACCCCTTTCTACCTCTTACTGGTGCATCCAGAGAATTCTTTCTTTGGGTAGGGCATGCTTAGGTTCCTTATCACTACTTTGCAGCCTCAGACTATCTGGTGACATCTCTTCACAAGCCAGGCCCCCAGGGAAAAACAGCTTGAGAATCCTGACTTCCATACGTCCAGCCAAAGTCTTTGAATTTTTCTACTTCCCAAACCTTTTGATGACCTCTGGAACATAGTTTACTTCTTCTCCTTCTCCCTTCTTCTTCTTCTTCATTTTCCTCCTCCTCCTCTTCTCTCTCCTCCATTTCTTCCTCCCCCTTGCCCTCCTCTATTTCCTCCTCCTCTTCTTCTGAACCTTTTCCTTTTTCTTTTTTTTTGTCTCCTTCTCTGCAAACCTCTGCAACCTTAGAGTTTTTTGGTTTTCTCTTTTTTGTTATAGTTTTATCCTTTTTCCTTCTCAGGGTCCCACTTCTTAGGGCCTCCTGTCTAGCCCTGTAGGTGTCAGGAACCTCACAGGGACACTTCTCTAATGCGATGATAGTTATTAGCCACAAGACTATCTCTGTGTCTAAAATGGTATGGGATTTACAGCTTCGAGATGGCACCTCCAAACCTTTTAGTGAATTCTTTACAGATGTTTCAAGCCCTAAAATATAAAGACCTTTGGGTTGACTTTGTCAGTAAAGCCCACTGCATGTGTGTGTGTGTGTGTGTGTGTGTGTGTGTGTGTGTGTGTGTGTGTGTGTGTTTCTTTTTCCTCACTTGCTGATCTGTTGGTGAAAGTTTGAGTAGCTATGTGGGTAGCAGGAGTAAGTTTGCTTGTTCTGGTTTTGATGGCAGTGGGACCCGCCAATGTCACTTAATCCCATGAATAATTTCTGCATGACTGACTACTCTGGGATTCCAAGAGTAGTCACAACAGAAAATAGGGTTCATGGCATGACTTCAGGGCAAAGAGGGCTGCACAGGAAGTATAACCAGGAAAAGTGGGGCAGGTTTTGGCCTGACGTCCCTTGGGGGATGGTAGATGGTAGGACCCCTTGCAAGCATACACTGAGTATCCTCAGTAGGATCCCATCTTTTTTTTTCTTCTTCTTTTCTTTCTCTTTTTGTAGAAGCACCACCAGCACCCGCTACTGCCCAAAATTAAGTAGATTAGAGTCCTCTCTTTTCTTGAGAAGCTGAAATGTGAAGGAAGGATCTTGTACACTGTGCTGCTAGCCTGTGAGTCTGGATCGATCCCTGAGTTCAGAAACTGAGTTGTGATTAAGAGAAAACAGATAACAATGTCTTGAAGAACTGCTCTGGGTGTGAGCCAAACTTCACCGTCTTGAATGTTCACTGAACTGAGAAATTGCTCAACTGAACAGGTTACTTAGGTGTGTCACTGTCACTTTTACCTCCTGGCAGCACCTGGGTTGTCCTTCTAAATCCAGGAGTTGTCAGGCCATTCACATCACCCTGACTGTGAACAGCAGCAGTTTCCTAGTTTAGAACTAGGCCACGGTTGTACCAAACTGAACTAGTTGGAAACAAATCTTATCAAAGCTTTTAAAAGTTGACTGCTATCTTGACAATCCTGCTACTGCAATCCTTTTTATTCCTCTGTCTTCCCCATTTGGTAGGTGTCCCAAGTCCCACCACGCAGACTTTTGAAAAAAGCTCAACATACCTTTTGTCTGGTCTTCCACAAGTTACAGAAAAGATATATAAATTCCAGAATAGCCAGGTTTAACCCTGTTTACAGTTAATCTCAACCAGAACAGATAAAAACTTTAAAAACCTTGACTAAGTAAAGCAAGAAACTCAGCAACTCTGGAAACACTGCTGTAAATATCCCAGTTTTAAATTAAATTCCACTTAGGACGCTAAGTGATCCAGGGCCTGCACAAAAGCTCAAGGATGTTATTGAAGACGCAGCTTCTTTCTGTTTGTCCCCCAGGATCTTTGCAATGGTTGCTTTGTGTCCTCACTGTTTCCTCAGTGAGTACCCTACAGTTTGTCCTACCCACATTTCCCTAACTTTCACCTGGGAATAACATCTTTCCCAAAGGTTCCTAATGATTTGTTTGCACAGCCCATTCAAAGGTCCTGGCTCCCAGAGGAGCGTGGGAGAGCTTGGGAGAGGGCCATAGGCATGGCATCCCCAAAGAGAGTGGGCTGCCTCCTCTCATAAATTCAGAATTCTTTTAGAAAGGGAAACTCTATACGCAGCAAACTGTACTGTCCACACATTGTCAAACTCCAGCTACTTGTGGACCAAGGAGATAGTTGAGGGGCAGAGCACCTGGCAACTACAAGATTCTGAGTTCAATTCCGGGTACACACACAATAAAAGACTTACTTATTATGCCTCAGGAATGCACCCTAGAGAGTCAGCCTTGTGTCCTGCTACTTCCTTAAATTTGCTGGATAAACTACTAAACTGAGTGAAGATGAGTTCGTTTACCAGTACGCTATAACTAAGAATGATAGATACTTTTTTTTTTTTAAGACAAGGTCACTCTATGCAGCTTAAACGGGACTTGTGCTCACTGTGTGGCCCAGGCTGGCTTCCAACTCATGATGATGCTACTTTAGCCTCCCAGTGTACTGCGTTTACAGGTATGGAGATTTTATATATATATATATATATATATATATATATATATATATATATATTTCTCTCTCTCTCTCTCTCTCTCTCTCTCTCTCTCTCTCTCTCTCTCTTTCTCTCTCTCTCTCCCTTTATTAACATGGGCAGCCAAGCATGGTGGCACAAGCCTGTAATCTCAGCACTTGGGTGGCTGAGGCAGGAGGATCAGTGTAAGTTCG
>PVJA010001089.1:0-137205 GCA_004027025.1 Myocastor coypus | reverse complement strand
TTTGTGCTCAGTCATTCTGACGTGGACTCATTGCGCCCTAGGGTGGAACCAATCATACCCCAGGACGGGCCCTTGATCCCGTTCTAGGGAGAAATCCAATCATATCCTAGGCAGGCCCAGGTGATACTCCAGGGAAGAACCAATTGTACCCCAGAGTGGGGCTCCCATCAACAGGGAACCAGGCTGCTGAGTCATTCAGTCAAGTTGACACATTGTATCAACCACTACACATACCTATGTCTGTTGATGTATACTGATTGGATGATGAAAATGTGTAATGTAACCATTGTTAAATTTTTCTTGTTTTGAAATTCTGTACTATATGTACTCTTACTTGTTACTGTATTTTTCTATCTTTGTTTCTGCTATTTTTACTCTTTAAAATACATTAAAAAAAAAGATAAAAAGTGAAACCAGCTGCTGACCAGGGAAGTACTGGGCTGTGGAGAGGCCCAGAGGGACCACGAGTCTAGGAAGACCAAGGCAATTACCTCAAGTCTAGGGAGAAAGAGTCCAGGGTCACATCAGAGTATTCTGAACCTGAGAACTCCAAGGCCCTGTAGACTATGAGTTACCAGGCTGCAAAGGATGGAATTATAGAGAAGGCTCATCACTTCTCCCCCAAAACATAATACATCTGCTGATGCAAGCGAGAAAACCACTGCAGCATAGGCGAAGCCGTTTTTCCAGGCCAGCCCAGCAGCTCTGGAGTACTACGACGCAGCGGAGTTGGGGGGGGGGGGGGGAGTCCCTTACGTGAGATAGCAGGCATGTTGCAGGCTAAAACAGCGCCTTCTCTCTGCCTGTCCCTTAGATGTGTACTGCTAAGAGTCTGTGCTTTTATCCAGGCAATGTTTTTTGTTTTGTTTTGTTTTGTTTTGTTTTTTTCTTGATTCCCGTTTATAGTCAATAGTAAAAATCTTTCTCTAGAATCAGTATGGGGCTTTTATCTGTAAAATAGTAAAAATCTTTCTCTAGGTCAGTATGACAAGTCTGCTAGACAGCTCTACCTGGATGTCCCCAAGCCATCTCGACTCAGTATGTCCCAAACCAAACTTGTCATCCTCAGCCTTTCTCAAACACCTTCCTCCTCCTGAGCTGCTTAGTCTGGGTGTCAACATCATCATCCACCCAGTCTCTGAAACCAAAAGCACCAGTGCGTCCAGCTTCCTCCTCCTGCGGTCCATCAGTCAACAAGCTCATTCAGTTCTGCCTACTTTAAAAAAAAAAAAAAAATCCTTCCTCCTCTTTGCTTACCTTGCGGCTGAGGCTCCCCAAGGGGTCTCTGAGCTTTGCGTTATCCTCATTGATTCATTACCCATACAGCTGCTGAACTGATCAGCTCCCTGCTTCAAATGGCTTCCCGTTGCCTACAGAATAAAGTGCCAGCTCCTAGGCTTGGCTCGTAAAACGGTGCAGGAACTGACCTTGTTCGCTTATCTCTTTTTACTCTGTATCTGTACCATGGCCAGCTCTCAGTCATCCAGGAAACAGGTTCTTTGTTCTTGGGCATGACAAAGACAGTCTGTGACACTGGGATGTCCCCATATTACTTGCCAATTGACCCATTTGTCCCCACTATTACCAAGCCCCTAGCTAGAGAGAAACTGCCTAATATTGATGTTTGCAGTCTTCAGTCCTGTGGTATCAACTTTGGTCTCCCCTACCCTGTCCATCCCTCCCCCCCTCCATGGGAAACAGATGGAAGCCAATACTAAATATTTTTGTTGTAGTCTCAGTCCAAAATTGTGGGCTTTTAAAATATCAAATAGAGCCATAATTAATAACATGCCTAGTGCCTAATCACAGAGCATAGAAAGGAAGGTCCAGCCCATTAGATCAAACATGCTGAGTGCGGTGGAACAGCAGAAATTCATTTCTAAAAACCTGAACAATAGCTGGAAACATTAAAGGTCAGATCACTGGCTCAGTTGGACATGATTATATGAGACTAGCATACAGATAAAAGCCCCAGTACTGGGACGGTGTGTTTAAGAGATAAATGAAGCCAACAGGGGGTTGGTACTGCTGCCCCTCCTGAAGATCTAAGAGGCCAGTAAAGCGGGCCCTGGGAAGACTGCACGCTCAAGGTGAGGGCCCTCCACTGAGCCAGACCAGTCACGGGCCCGGGGGTGCCACCCTCCTCTTCATACATGGTGGACCCTTGGCAAGCTTTCTGATCAGCACGAGCTGCACTGCTTCACTTCCACCCCACTTTTCAGGGGGAAGGAACTTCACTCTGTCGTCTCCCTAGCCAGCCAAATGGTACAGATAGAAATGGCATTTTTTGCTTACTGGACCAGGTTAGGAGACCGCAGGGTATGTGCAGAAAAAAAATAAATTTATTTCTTAGCATCTGTTGACTTTAACCTTCTCTTAAGTAGAACTTATTTTTTTTTTATTTTATTTCCATGTAGTGCAACTAGATATTAGTTAAAAAAAAAAAAAAAGCAACAAAGCACTTCCTGGTTCTATGAAACAAAATAATAAAAGCAAATAATTAGAGAATGATAATCATCAACATATGTGTATCACGATCTTAAAAGAAATTAAAATTCATAGATCCCAGACAAAGTGACTCTTTGAAGATCCTGCCATCCTCCCCCACTAACTGCTTCATATACCCTTGCTATAAAATTGGGAAGAGAAAAGTGTGGGATCTCTTCCAGGGGGTCTCCAAGCAGGAGCAAAGCTATGGCTAAATGTCAGTAATGGGGATGACTTCTTGCTTGCTTCCGATTAGGGGAAAGCATGGGGAATAGGCTACAGATCCAGAGCTTGAGTAGCTGGAAGGCGAGCGGGAGCTCTAGAGCCCTGGAGAGACGGGACAAAAGCCCTGTTTATGCTATTGATCGCTCACACCAGATCCAGCCTTTTCTGGTGCCGCCTCTTCAGATGTCTTAGGAGGGAGCCAAGACTTAGTGGCCTAAGGTTTGGCACATGGTGGACGTTGCCTCAGGACTTGTAGAGGCTGTGAAGACCTGAATGGAGATCACCTCATGGGCCTTCAAAATCCCTTCTCCTGCAATGTCCATTCCGGGTGGCTTTGGCAAGAATGTTTATGTCCTTCCAAAATGTATATGGTGGAACCTATTCCCCAGGATCATGGTATAAAGAACTAGAGCTTTTTTTTTTTTTTTTAAAGACAGGGTCTCACTATGCAGTTCAGGCTGGCCTTGAGCTCACTTTTGTAGCTGAGGCTGCTCTCGAACTCACACCAATCCTCCTGCCTCAGCCCCCCAAGTGCTGCGATTACAGGCATGCGCCACCACGCCCAGCAAGAACTAGAGCCTGTGGAGCAGCTTCCACATCATGAGGGTTTTGCTTTTGGATAAGTGTCCTTATAAAAAAAGGATTTGCTTGGCCCCTCTGCCCCTTGAAGACTCACAGATGGTGCCATTTATGGAGCATCGACTGTCACCACACAAGCAATTTGTGGGCATGTTCATCTTGGACTTCCCTGCATCCAGAGCTGTGAGCAATAAATGTTTTTATTTATAAATTACCCAGTTTGAAATACTGTGTTATACCAGCCCAAACAGACTAAATCAAGGATACATCTGACATAGTGGTAGAAAATAAAAGTCTTCAGGTCTTTTCCAAGTTACAGAATTCCCAAAACATGTGTCAAGAGAGAAATGCTCGAGCCTTCTTTCTAGAATCTTCTAGCACATCCCAATGATTTCCAGTGTAAGTCCTGAGAGTATTGAAGATTGGAGCCCAGAAGCCCTCATAGGCCACTCATGCAAACTTCTCTGTCAACAGAGAAGGGCACGGTGGCCCAGGGAGGATCAGGCACCCCTGATGTCACACAGTGACAGAGCCATGACCAGGAGAGCTTCTACCTCAGCAAAGCCTCCCCTTGCAGGGGTCACAATGCTGTGTGCTGAGCTCTGTTCCTCTCAACTCTTCCAGTGGCTAACTCAGAAACCTAAGCAGAGACCGGAGGGAAATCCATCCTGGTGCTTAGGGCTTCCCGAAATGCTGGTGTGAGCACAGATGGAATTAATAAATGCCCCATGGTGGGAAGACCTTACAGACCTAGCCCGGTACAGCTCCTGGCCTGGAGGAATATTCCTAAACCCCCTCTCCATTCTGCTCCAAGACATTTTATAGACGGTCTGTGTGTGATAAGGGAGGGTCTGGATTCCCTTTCTTTTTTTTTTCCCCTTGTCTCTGAACTAGCCTGAAGCATGGTGAAGAGTGAAAACATAAAACATAGATGAATTTTAGAAACATATTAAGAAGCAATTATGGATTCTTTGCCTTTAGATGCTCCTATTTCCCCTTGCGTCCTGACAATCAGCATAAATTCCTTGGTCAGGAGAAGCTATCAAAACACTGTCTGTCTGGATCCAGGTACCAGAGCTGGGGCTCCCGTGTGAGCGGACTTAAAGGTCTATTCATAAACCTCTCTTGGTGCTACCCGCCAGAGCCCGCGCTCTGCCTACCTGAGATCCGCTGGGCCTAGACAGGGGACCGATGGCCCGGCTCCGATTCCGCCCACACAGCACTACTCTCTCCCAGGCCCGCCCAGCTCTCTGCCCCACCCCCTCCGCAGCCCACCGCGGCCTCGTTTCCTTCAACTCCATTTGTCTGGGTCGTCCTTGCCATGTCTCGGCAGCTGTGCCCGCATCGGAGCTCGCGGGACGCTCGCCAGGGCCCTACGTCGTGGGAACCAGCTTCCGTCTGGATGCCCACAACCACTGCACCGTCCCTTCCTGGCTCCAGGGGAACCAGGACAGCGTTTCTCCCTAACCTACCTCCCCAGAAAGTGAAGAGGACCGGGAAGGGAGGAAAGGCTCTCCTGCTCGTCTCGTCTCACTGCTTTCTGTAATGTGAGGAAGGAAACATTACCAAAAATTTGCTAAGAACGAAATTTAAGATTGAAGATTAACACAAAGCAATTAAGATAGTGACTCAAACAGTGAGGAAATTGAGTAGTTTGGTAGTTTAGATAACTAACAAGTAAGGAGGGGAAACATTATATATATTTTTAAAAGAAAAATATATATTTTAACAGGTTATTGGACAATGTAACAAATTCCCTAAATACTCTTAGGGTCATTTTTATTATTCTTCATATTCTCCCACTGTAGTCCAGGAACAAAGGACCAATATAAAATATATTTTATTGTAACACCACCATTATCGTGCCACATAGAATAGTTTCACTGCTTAAAAAAAAAGTCCCCGTGTATCTTCTATTCCGTTCTCTCCCCTACACAAATTGTTAGCAATTTCTATTTCAGCTCTCAAGGCTTTTTTCAATATTGTATAAATGAATCATATCTTTTGTGCAGGATGGCTTCTTTCACTGTACAATGTATTATCCATAGTGTGGCCTGTCTGCTTATTTCTTTTCATTGCTGAGTAATATTCCATGGTATAATTTGCTTATCTTTGTCTACTGAAAGTCAGCTTACTTGCTTCCCCTTTTTAAAAAAATTTATTAATACATAATAAATATATTTATTGCACTCAGATCACCCAGACTTATAGTGATCCTCCTGTTTTCAGCCTCCCCAGTGCTGGGATTACACATGTGCACCACCGCACCCAGACTTGGGGGCCAGCTCAGCACTCCTGGGGTGGAGGCCTGCGCAGCAAGCAGTACTGGGGATCGAACCTCAGCCCCTGTACTTGCCTAAGCAGATACTTAATCCACTGAGCTATCTTGCTGGCCCTTTGCTTCTAATTTCTCATAAATACAAATAGACTAGCTGTAAATCTTGACGTGGAGGCTGCCATGTGTGCGCATGTTCTCAGACGAGTTGAGTAGATTTTAGTAACGTGACTGCTTGACTGTGTGGCAAGGTGGTACTTGGCTCTGTAAGGAAATCCCAAACTGCCTCCCACAGCGGCCACCCCTGGTGTGTTCTCACCAGTGATGACAGAGGGTCCCTGCTGCCCCGTCTCCTTGCTGGCACTGGCAGCTTCTGCATTTCAGCCTTTTTCTTTTCTTTTCTTTTCTTTTCTTTTGAGGGACCAGGGTTCGAACTCATGACCTTACACCTGTCAGGCAGGCACATGTGCCACAGAGCTATCTCCCCAGCCCCTCAGCCATTTTAACAGAGGTGTGGAAGTACCTTACTGCAGTTTTAATTTGCATTTTCCTAATAACAAAGATGTTGACATTGTTTAATATACTTGTTTGCTGGTCATATATAATCGTTGATGAAATGTCTGTTCAGATCTTTTGCTTACTTTTTAATTGGATGCTCATTTTCTTCATATATAGTTGTATTTTTATACAATCTGCTGATATATGATTTATAAATATTTTCTATTAGGCTGTGACTTCCCTTTTCAGTCTTTCAGGGTATCTTTAACAGAGCAAGGTTCATTTTTAAGATGGCTCAATTATCAATTATTACTTTTATGGATCATGATTTCAATGTTAAATTAAAAACATCCTCAAACTGAGGGCCACCAAGGTTTTTGTGTGGAAGTTTTATAGACTTGTATTTCACAGTCAGGACTATAATCCATTTTGAGTTAATTCTCATATAGTTTGAAATTCGTGTCATTTCCTTTTTGCATGTATATGGCTAATTATTTTTTAAAACACTATCTTTTTCTGCATTAAATTGCCTTTATACCTTCATAAAAATTGGTTTACTTATGTAGATCCACTCCTGGTTCTCTGCTTTTTTCTGTTGATCTGTCAGCCAAGGCTTTCAACAATACCATGCCCCCTTAATTACTGTAGCTTTATTTTAAGTCGTAAAATAAGATGCATGACTCTCCCAAGTGTCCCAACTGTCCCGCGCATGCGTGTGTGTGCGTGTGCGTGTGCGTGTGTGTGTGTGTGTGTGTGTTTTAGTCTTGTGATAACTTCTGGATTCTTTGCCTTTTCATACAAAATTTGTATTCACTTGTTGATATCTAAAAATCTACTACCAGGATTTTGATTAAGGGTATATAGGTTCTATAGATCACCTGAAAAGAATTGATAACATAAAAATGAAGCTATCCATCTGTCCTTTCTTTTTATGTACCAGGGTCAAACTCAGGACTTTGCACCTCCCACGCAGGCACTTATGCCATGAACTATCTCTTTCCCCAGCCCCAGAATGAAGCCATCCAATCAATGAATGTGAGCTATCTCTCTGTTTATCTGGATCTTTGATTTCTTCCTTTATTATTTTCAGTTCCACTACAGATTTCAAAGATATTTTATTAGATTTTTATCCAAGCACTTGTGTCTTAGTTACTTTTCTCATTACTGGGACAGAATACCCAACATCTGCATTGCATAGAAGGCTCAGAATTCACAAGTTTCAGGCTGTGGTCCTGTGGGGTAACCATGGAAACGGTGTGGCAGAGGGTCTGGGTGGAGGAAAGCTGTGCTCGAGGCGTGGCAGCCAAGAGGAAGAGAGCAAAGGGAGGCGCTGCAGAGGGAGACACCCGCTGCCAGGTAGAGCCCTAGGGGCCTGATTCCACAGCCAGGCTGGACTGCGCAGCATCAAGCCAGCTACGGTAGCTCCTCTGTGTCCATTTCTTTTCCAAAAGTCCCACCCATGAGCAGCTGTAGCAACTCTTTTGGGTTTCTTTGGTATGATCATAAATGCATTGTTTCCTTAACTTTGAACTCCACGTGATCCTCATTGGTACACAGTGAAGCAGTTGACATTCTTTTTCATTGAAGACATAATGTTTTGTCTATTAAATTGTTTATTCCACTCAGAAAAGCTAAAATATAGCCTGTAATGGAGTAAAAAAAAAAATGGGCAACATGTCATGCTTCTATTTTTTTTTAAAAGTGGCTGACATCTATATACTTGCTTCGTATTCTGAAACCTTTTCATACTGACTTTTAGTTCCAGAAGGTTTATGTTTTTCTAGATTCTTTGGTATGCGCTCAAGTCATCTGTGAAAACAGCAGTCTTGTGTCTTTCTTCCCATGTTGTATATTTTTTATTGCTTTTACTTGTCTTATTGCACTAGCTAAGACTTCAGTACAATGTGGAATAAAAGTGGTGAGAACAGACATCCGGGTCTCCTAATCTTAGAACAAAACCATCCAGGCTCAAGCCATAACGTTCAGTGTTAACTCTGAGATTTTCTTATATTCTTTTTATTAAGTTTAGCAGTCTCCTAACTATTTGATAGCTTTTATTATTAATGGATGTTGAATTATGTATAATTCTGATTTACTCCAAAAGATCACACTGCCAGTTGGGTGGGATATGTATTTTTAGAGAGTAAGAAACATAATGGAGAGACCGACTGGGATGGCTAGAACAGATGCCCAGGACGAGTTGGTAGTAACTTAGACTAGGATGATACTAGGAACAGACTAACAGGACTTTCTCATGTGTTGAATGTGGAACAAAAGGAAAGAGAAATCCACAGAGATTTCTAGATATAGGGCTCGAGCAGCTGGGTGGATGATGTTAGGATGTACCAACCAGTTGAAGACAGGCAAGCAGGGTAGGGGTTACAAGTCTTTTTGGACATGTCATAGTTTTTAACAGCTACCAGACCTCCAAAATCTTCAAAAAGATTGTTGAGTGCAGAAATCTGGAGCTCCGGGGATAGCTCAGAGCTAAACTCATAATTTTAAAAACCATCCCTATCTCAATGGTATTTAGTCTCAGAATTTCATGCAATTACTTTGGGAAAAAAATGTAAATGGAGAAGAGAAGAAAGCCCACGGTGAAGCCCAGGGGCCCACCAACATTTGCTGCCTGGCTGGGTAACCTGACTCCTGGGAGAGCTTGAACGAGTCGAGTATTCAGTGTGTACTGCTGAACTTGAGCTGCAGACTAGAAAAATGGATTCATTCCAAACCAGGAGTTAAAAATCTAACTGCCCCATGCTGAACAAAGAACCAGCAAATACACAGAGACATTACAAAATTAGGAACACAAAGAGCAAGCAACTTGGAAGATAGAAATTTTTTTGATTATCTTCATGTTTGAAATACTTTCTACCACGAGTTAGGGTAGAGAGTTCCAACAGGTGAATAGGATTCCAGGATGTTGCTAGATATACCCTCCTTCATATTCTCAGTACCGTATCATCCCAGCATGGGCCACATGGCAAGGTTGAAATGTTTCTTAACTGTGGAATAATAAAATGCCCAGAGGAATAGATGTTTAATTGCACTTTCATGGCTAGGGGTTTAAAATGGAGCTAAAACTTATAAAAAGCCCTAGTAGTAGTAGAATTATATTTTCAAAAAGTCTTTATGACCTACCAACAGCTCTTTCAGAGAGGAAAGGGTGAATTGCAGGTTACCTGCTAACTCCCAGCCATACTGAAAAGGGAGAGAGGACCCTTTCTGTCATCCAGGGAATCAAGAAGAAACCAGCACAGAGGAAACAGCAGTGCACCATGCTGGGTCTGACTGGTGGAGCTTTTTTCTCCAGCAGATACTTTCTGAACACAGTCAACAATGTAAGGATCTGTTCGTCGTAGTCAGATCAGTTCTACCCAGTGAGAAATGGAGACAGGAATGAGAAAAGACAGACAAGACAAAAGTGGAGCCAGGCAGTGGCTGGTGCACCTGGCTGGCAGGAGGAACCCAACGCCAAGACAAAACTGACTTTTATACTTTTTTAAAGTTAGTAACATGTGACACAAGGTTGCCTAGCAACTAATAGCCCATCTTAACCAGACAGGATGTTTATCTCAGGACTGAGGTAACTAGTTTGCTTTAGGTGCTGACTGAGATAACTAGTTTGCTTTAGGCGCTGAGGCCCGGCACTGCTTACACACCTTTGACCCATCTTCCAGCTTTCACGGGGCTCGCAACACAGCCAGACTATGGGAAAAAAAAACTAGCAGTGCAAGCAGATAAAGTGCTGCCTCTGTCTGAGGCCAGGATGCTGTGAGCTGCATGTTCATTTTTCTACTAAGTTCATAGTTTGGCATCTTTAACCTTGAGGTAACGGTATAAGGAAGTGGAGAATTTAGGAAGTGATTAGACCCTGAGGGCTGCATCCCCATCAGAGCTGTTAGTACCTATATGGATCAGGCTTTTTGTTACCAGAAAGAAATACCTGAAGCAAGATACTTATAAAGGAAAGAGGTTTGGTTAACATGCAGTTTGAGAAGTTTGAATGAGTGGAATCTCAATTGTGAAGCAGATCCTCTTGGCTACATTACTTCAGGGTAAATGACAATGAGAGGGGCATGTGGTGGGACAAGTGGGTGCATCTCAGGACAAGAAGCTGAAAGGAGCGGGACAGGGTCAGCGTCAGGTCTCTATAACAACTCTCTACGAGCACTACCTAGGGGTCATTGAGAAACACCTTAGTCCCTTACAAGGACAGGGAATGACCCACAGACTGTCCGCTAGGCTCCACATCCCAACAGTTCCATTATTTCCCACAGCTGCCACTCTTGAGTATGAAATCTCCAACATGTGGACCCTGGGAGACAAGCCAAATCACAGTAGTGCCCATGCTGTAAGACAGAGTTGCGTCCTAGCCATTTCCACCTGCAATGACATAGTTAGAAACCACTACCAGGAAAGAAAGAGCCCTCGTTAAACCTTCTGGCTCTTGATGTTGCACTCCTAAACAATAAAAAAAATTAATTTCTGTGACTTATAAGCTACCCAGTTTAGGGCATTGTCTCATAGCAGCTTGAAGACACATACTAGCCCTTTAGGAGTGGCGAAATTGTCCAGAGACACAAGATTTCCCAGTGCCACCAAGTGTAACTGAACAGTCCTGGGACAGATTACTGATGATAAGATTTCTTCTCTAGGGGGGTGTTATGGTTTGTGCATGGGTGTCCCCCCAAAGCCTTATGTGGTCATGGGATGCCATCTGGAATTTATAATTGACCATTGTGGAAATGGGTGCTGCACTTGCCCTGGGGCAGATGATTTGCATTTCAATGTAAGGAAGGAAGAGAAATTAACTGCTGCTAGCTCTCTCTCCCTGCACTCTTGCTCTTACCAGCCACCATGAAAGGATGTTTTTTGCCCATGTGCCGCTCTGTCTTGGAGCCAGCTGAATATGGACTGAAACTTTCAATAACTGTGAGCTAAATAAACCTTTCCTTCCCTCATTTCGAGTGTCGGGTATTTGTCCCAGCAAGGAGAGAAGAGTAACTAAGACAGGGGGTACACAACTTTAATTTCTTTAGCCTAAATTCAGAAAATACCAACCTCCACAGCCCAGCCAGATTCAGAATTATAGATTTTTATATGGAGAGGGTTACCCCACTGCTGTCCAGATGCTTCTTAAACATCAGTGTCTTTGTTTTATTCTGTAAAGTAACAGCACCTGCACACATCAAAGCCCACGTGCTCACTTACTCCTCAGGAAATGCATGTTGCAAAGATCCCAGACAAGGCCTGGAGATGGATCCAGGTGCAGAGCCATCAGCTGGGTCAGCTTGGACTAGGATTTCATCTGGGAGAGAAATACGGGCTAAATTATTTGTTGAATCCATTCGAGCAAAGCAGAAGTTGTGATAGTCACAGCTATCGGTGGAAACAGGCTCCACAGAAGCTGTCCCTCCTCTTGACTCTGTGCCGGTCTTCTCTCCACCTTGCCTGGAGAATCGAAAGTTCAGTCTTAAAACCTCCCTGTTTTCCAGGCAATTACACACTGAAAAAAAAATCACCACTAAGCTCAGAGGCATATCTGCACACATCCAACTTTCTCTGAAGCCACATTGTTGGTGGTCCAGGAGCCACTTCTAGGCAGGCAGTTTTGATCCACAGTGTTTGTCAAGCGACATACTATCCAACTGCATGTGTACTGTACTTCTGAAGAGTATCTGCGACTGAAAATTGTGTGTGTGGAATTCACGGCAACAGAGATGGACCTTTGTGGTGACTGAATTTATTAGTGGCACTGTCTCTGGGTTTGGTTTTGTTTTTTCTGTAACTCTCAATTTGCAAAGTTACTTCCTTAAAATATTTTGTCCTCTCTCATAGAGCAGTCCAAAGGTTTTCTTTTTTCTTTTAACGCAAAGTGATGCCTTCTCCTGAAATAAAATAGACACAAAGATAGAAAACTCTTGGCAAAAATTAAAGTGCCATATTGGAAAAGTTTCAGTCGCTCAAGCATTTTCTGGGATAAATACCACAGATCTGAATTTTATGGGACTGGAAGGTACCAACCTAAAACTATCACTCAAAGCCTCTTGTTTCCCAGGAGTCTCTGGGTACGTATTAACCCCCTCCAGACCCCAGTAAGCATGACTTGCACAAGCAGCGTTGACTGATCAACACATTAGGGACTGGCTCTTCTATTCTTCTCATGAAAGACCTCACAGTTGTTACTGATAAGGCTGGGAAACAAAACTTCACTGGGGAGAAAACAGAGCTGCACTGAAGCATCCGTGTTGATGTCATGCAGCAAAAACATGAACCATGGACTGGGGGGCGCGATCTCAGCAGTCTAAGTGCCTGCCTGGCAAGCACAAGGTTCTGAGTCTGATCCCTGGTACCTCATGCATTGCAGACCTCAGGCGTGCCATTTTGGCCCAGAAGCTGGGTGTGGTGGTCCATACCTCTAATGCCAGCTCTGGGGAGGCTGAGGCAAGAGGATCACTACAAGTCCAAACTGCGAAGTGAGACCCTTATATCAACAACAAAAAAAAAAAAACATGGACCATGCTGGCAAAAAGACCAGAAAACCAGACAGCAAGAATCACTAATATCATCTTCCTTGTGCCACGGAAGAGAGCAGAGTGGTTCTTCCCTGCTTGTGAGTGAAGGAAATGGATTATTGCTCAGTACGTTTCGCTGTAACTTTCTGACCATTAGATGTGTCCCATCTTCGTGAGCTCTTGGGCAGCACAGTTACCCTGAGACCCCTGACCACTCAGCTCTCTGCACTCAGGGACTGGTTCCATGGTTGGTCCATTATCTCCTACTCTTGCTTGCTTCCCTCTCCCTGGATCTCAAGTCATTCCCAACACTATCCAGTACAGATTTAGCAAGGAGGAGTACAGCCAGATAACTAGAAATAATTTGCCAAACGAGAATTGAGCGTGAGGAGTCTATGCTCTTCCTGCCTACCCAAGATCTCACGGTAGCTGTTATGGATTAATGTCTCTTTAACTTCTATAGACGGTCGCTAGGCAAGTGGTTCTGAACTAAAGGTGCAAATTAGAATCCCCTGAGAAGCACTTACAAAATAAAAATGCTGAAATCATGCCTGCAGAGTTTCTGAATCAGTACAAACAACAGCAATCCAGATGTAGACGATATAAGTACCAGCTATTCTAAAACCTTCTTATAAAGCCGTATGAGAGGGACTTTTCTGAGAAGCAGCCCTCAGGGATAGGTTCTGTTATGATCAGCACTTTATAAAAAGAAGCAGTGGCCTGGGTGAAGATTAAGTCACCATCCCAGAGTCACATGGCTACGGGTTGAGGACAACTGGTCAACCCACATCACATGCTTCCCAGTCTGTGTTCAGTGTCAGTGAGGCTTAAGAATGTGCCTAGTCTTAGGCCCTCTACGGTGCTGTCACAAAGTCCTTAGATTGACAGATTTCTTTTTCATTACTTATTTATATTTAGTACAGGGTCTACAGGGTGTCATTATATAGATCAGACTCATAGTGATCCTCCTATTTTCAGCCTCCCAAGTGCTGAGATTACAGGCACATGTCACCACAGCCATTCTCAATCACCATCTCAGCATGTCCCAGGGGCAGGGCTGGCATGGCATCCCCGGGATGGATCTCCAGCTGCTCCTCTCTGCCTAATCAGGCACTTGGGTCTGCTGAGCTATCTGGCTGGCCCTTGGATTGATGGATTTCTGAACAGCTTGATTTAATCATACCACACTGCTTATTGTGAAGAAGAAATCAAGACTCAGGCAGATAACTAACTTGCCAGGAAGTCCAATAGCTAGTAAGTGAAGAAGAATGAAATTTAAGAGAGAAGGGATATTAGCCATTCAAGGTAACAGCAAATCTCTCATACGAAATCTTTCCTTCCCACCAGATCACCTTTCCTATAACATGCTGAATAAATACTGTCTATCCAAGTGTAAAAAAGATAAGACTTTAGACTGGGTAACATAAGCAATAAAAAGTTATTTCCCCCAGTTTGAGGCTAGGAAGTCTGGGGTCAGGGCAGTAAGAAACTAAGCATCTGCGGCGGGCCCACGCTCTTAGGCTCTCGTCGTGTAGGAACGTCTTCACAAGGTGGGAGGGTCAAGGCAGCTCCCCAGGGCCTCTTTTGTAAGGGTGCTAATATTCACAAGGGTTGCACGCCCACAGCCTGATCACCTTCCAAGGCCCCGCCTCCCATAACCCTAATGCTGGTGCTTAGGATTTCCACTTACAAACTTAGGAGGACACTCAAGCACGCAGACCCTAGCTGCATGTTTCTACTATAACATCTCCTAGAACTCGTATCTGACTGAGAGCCACTGTTCTAAGTCTCATCTTGAATATTGTCCCCAGCTAATCGTTCCCTCAGTGCTGGAGTCTTGGGTGGCCAGATACAGATGTGACGCAAACAAAATGTATCAACACCATCACCCCACAAACACCATTTGCAGGTTGTGCTATCTGTGTTGGGGTTTTCTTTTCACCGGAATCTGTTCTTCTGCATTGTTTGGTTGCTAACAGTCGCAAGGCTCATCCCAGATAGGTGAAAGGAAGTTTACAATAGTTTTTAGGCATTTTTGCCAGGAACTTCTGTACGATTTGTCCTATGTTATCACAGAGGATACATATCGAACAACAGATGGTCTCTTCTCACAGTGTGAGGGAAAAAGAGAAACATCCTCACACAGTCCTAACGTTGTAATAATATATTGGAGGCCACAGAAGACTGAAGTTATAGACAGCTGTATCTGGAAGGGACAGAATGGTGCTAGTCACTGAAGGGTGAGATCACATTAGGAGGGGGAGAAGCTGGGAAGAATTTGCTCTCTGTCTCCCTTGATCTACGCTCTGTTACTATAACAAAATACTTGAGCCTGTGTAGTTTATTTTTTTTTAAATTTATTTGGCTCATGGCGTTGGAGATTGGGAGGACCACTGGCATGGCGCCAGCATCTGCTAAGGGCCTTACTGGTGCACCCTATATAGATAAGGGAGGACCTCATATGGGGTGACAGCGAGTGTGTCGGCTCTAGTCTCCCTTCCTCTCATGTGAAGCCAGTCATGCCAACAGGGGACTGATGCTCATCGCCTGATCTAATCCCAATTATCACCTCCAAATGCCATCAGCATATGACTTTGGTGTTTCCAGAACAAGAATGTTCCAGGGTGTCTTACTCTTCGGTCATCGCTAGGACAAATACCCGACACACAAGCTTAGGGGAGGAAAAGTTTATTTAGCTCACAGTTGCTGGAGGTTTCAAGACTCTGCCCCCACTTTATAGGGTCTGGAGGAGAGGCTGGGTGCTACCATGTCCAGGAGGATTCGTTCAATACCTCTAGAGAAACTACTGCCTGGGGTTTGGGGGAAGCTTCTGACAGTGCGTGCTGTCAGTTTAGGGTTCACCGGTCTCTTGGCCACGCCCCCTCAAGCCCCACCCCTGGAGCCACACGCTGGATAGCCCCATGATTTACACGAAGCTTTGCGGGGACAACTAAATACAAACCACAGCACAGGGACACACTCCATCCAGAGTGCTGTCTAAGGCACAGGATGCCTGGACACTAGGAGCCAGTATCAGGTGTGAGGTGGCTGCCGCGGAGGATGGAAAGGGAGTAGCTCCGGGAGATGTCACTGCACTAGACCTCGAAGGGGTTGAAAAAAGTGGGCCAGCTCCAGAGATGTCCCACAGCCTGGGAAATAGCCTTGGGCATCACCAAGAGGCCGTTGGCCGTGGGCTATAGGAAGAGCATAATAGAGCTGGTAAGGATGGAAGTCCCCCTGCCAAGGTGGCAAGATGCCGCTGCTATAGAAATGTCCCTGAGAGGTGATTCCTGAACTCCTTTTTCTACTTCCGAATCCTCCTCTCAAACCGAATAATGCTTAGCTACTTTTCTCATCCGTGAAGCAAAACACCCAACATCCACAAGTTCAGGAAGGAGAGGTTTATTTAGCTCACACTTTAGAGAGGTTTTTAGCCCGCAGTTGGCTTGCTCCAAGGTAGGGTGGCGTGACAGAGGGACCCTGCAGGGGAGAAACAGCTCATGGCAAAGCAGGGCAGGCAGAAGGCAGCCAGCAAGCGAAAAGCACCAAATAAAAAACCACAGGAGTTCCTTCTGTCTGTCCCTTGTATCTCCTCGGGGTGGGTAGCATTCACACCCTTAATTCTGGCACGAGGGAATCAGTCCTGGCATCACACCCTAGATCCAGCCACCTCCGACACGGCCCACCTCTGACCACATGAGGCTTAGAGGCATCTAGATACCAGCCCAGTATTGACCAAACAGCCTCTTGCAGGGAGACAGGCCACTGAAAAGGCACTGTCCTCTTCAGTGAGGTCTCAACAGGCCTCACGCCTTACGCCCCCTGCCTATCACAAAGGACAAGCACAGTTTCCATGCGGTCCTCTTTTTAGACGTCGTGCACTTCATAAAAGGTAATGGGGATGAAAGCCGTCGCGGCAAGGAAAATGCTAATGTCCCCGGCAGAAGTGCACAGCCTCGCTCTGATCCTCAGAGTGACAATGGAAGGCAGGGGGTGCACGGGGCTCTTCCCACTCCACTCGCTCTACACAGCTTCGGTATTAATGGAAATTTTAATGAAAAACTAAGCCTTGATTAGGTTGCCGTACAGAACCCGCACAACACGCAGAGTCTGGTTAATTTCCCTTGTGCCGGGGGCATAGGTTCAAAAGCACAGGCGCACGTTCTCAGGCAAATTCTCTCCGCCCCCTCACGCCTTCTGTTTTTTCCTCCGTTCACCTGATCTGGAGATCCACGGGACTTGGGCGTCTTCCCAGGCTCATTTCTTTTCTTTTTTTTTTTGGTCTTTTTGAGATAGGGTCTCACTATGCAGTTCAGGCTGGCCTTGAGCTCACTTTTGTAGCCCAGGCTGGTCTCAAACTCGCACCGATCCTCCTGCCTCAGCCTCCCAAGTACTGGAATTACAGGCGTGCACCACCACACCCGGCGTAAGAATTTCTTTTCTGAGACACAGTTTCTTTTTTTTTTTTTTTTCTTTTTTATTGAGACAGGGTCTTGCTATGCAGTTCAGGCTGGCGTGGAGCTCACTTTTGCACTGATCCTCCTGCCTCAGCCTCCCAAGTACTGGAATTACAGGTGTGCACCACCACGCCCGCCACCCCCAGGCTCATTATTATACTGGCCTCTGTGGCACTGGGGGCAAAGCTGGTTCCTCATTCCTGTCTTTCTGCCTCAGAGATCAAGAATAACCAGGGAGTTCAAAGAGGCACATGCCCACCCTCCACCTACTGCAGCCCTGCGGAGGAGCCTTAGGCTCAACAGTTAGAAGTCCAAGGGCCTAGGTGCCCGTCTCTCCTTCCTGGGCCGCCCTGGCATGCAACGCACCACTTCCAGGGAACCTGCTGTCCTCAGCTCTTTGAGTATCTTTCAAAGAAAAACAGAAGCATCTGCTCCCATGAGGCATTTTAATCATGACAAGCAGATCCACGCATCCCTGTGTAGTAGAAAGCAGCAGCCCCCTAGGGAACACCAGGGCTTGTAGCAGAGCAGCAGTCAATGCCTTCATCTTGTTAAAGACAGGTGCGCTACAGCCGTTTCCTCCACAGCACCTCCTCCGGGCGCTCTGCTCCTGTCCTCCCTGCCCCATCCTCAGGGACCCTGTGGGCAGAGACAAGGCATGGTCTTCTGTGGCTCTCACCATGTTGGGGCAGTACCGTGGGCATCCGCTCTCCCTCAGTGTTTCTGCCAGAGAAGACAATGAGCAGCAGGATGGATTCCTGGCTCCTGTTCTGAGCATAAATACATAAGAGAAGGAGAGATAGAAGGAAGAAAAAACTGCTGGGGGAAGAAGAAGTGAAATCCTACCCTCTGGAAAGCTAGTGTGGAAACCCATGTGAAGCGGGGGAGACCCCGTGCCTAGGTCTCATGCTACTTTGCCATCTCTGAGGCAGCCAGGGCACAGCTTTCACAGGCTGCACTGTGGTTTAGACAAGTGACCCCTGAGCCCCAGGCATTGTCCCCTGACTTCAAAGGTGATGAAACCCGGAGGAGGGGGGCATGGCAGGAGGCAGTTAGGTCACTGCAGGCCACGACAAGGATACTGAAGCCTAACCACTTCCCGTCCTTCTCTGCTTCCCTGCTCATGAAGGGAGCAGGCTCCCCGATACCCCACACTCCAGTCCTGTTGCGCAGTGCTACAGGCCCAGCGGGCCTGGACTGAGACCTGGAGCCAAACTCGACCCTTCCTTTTGATAATTTCATTTCTCTCGGGTATTTTGTTACAGTAATGGAAAGCTAGCACAGCCCTTAGTGATCTCTCAGGGGCCTGTCCCTGCCACCTCTGTGTGCTGGTTTTTCATGGGCACAGACCAGACTCCCACAGTCACGTATAATTGCTATATAATGGGCTTAGAGTTGCAGGAATGCTTTTTTTTTTCTTTTACAAGCCCCGACTATCGCTGCTCCGCAGTTGCCTGGCTGCGATCGTGATAGAAGCCCTGGGTTTTCCCAGGTGGTTCAACCTTCACTAGGCAGAGTAAGCACATCCTTCACCTTTCAGACCCCGGCCATAAAAGCTATTCAGGGAACGGCCGCCTCATTTCTGTCCTCTCCACGGGCTTTTTGGCGCTCTCCTTCTTTCCTCCCTCCACTTTTCTTTCCTATCCACAGCCCGTTCCCGGGGCTGTTTATTTTCTGGCAAGTTGTAAAGATGAGCGAAGGTGTTGCGAAGGCTAGGCTTGCATGTCGGCCGTGTGGACCGCATGTGAGCTGCTGCTGCTCCTCCTGCCGCCCAGGAGACTCAGCTTAGACATAGCCTCGGACCCGCCTCTGCAATGGAAGCTCTCCTAGATGCTTTTTAAAAATACCCATGATAGGGGCCAGGGACATAGCTCAGTGGAATAAGTTCTTTCCTGGCAAGTGCAAGGTCCTGAGTTCAATCCCTGGTACCACCAAAAAGAAAAAAAAAGAAAAAATACCCATGATGGAGGGCCTCCTCAGACCAATGAAATCAGACTCTGACAGAGTTTGCTTCCTCTATTTTCTTGACTCCCCTAAGAGATTCTGAAGTGCAACCAGTGGTGTACACCCAGAGCTTTAGACAGCTGCCCCTAGCACCCGCTGTGCAGCCTTCCAAGTTCCTGCCCTCTATCTCTGAATTGGAAGAAGAGCCAGGGCTTGACCGGGCCCAGATGGAGTCAGCAGACCTCGCAAGTACAGATGAACCCTAGATATAGGCTCTCAAGCTCTCCTGGAGTAATGCATCTCCGCCCCCCAGTAACCCTTCAACCCAGGTGATGCACATCCCATAACTATTAGGGACAAAATGCGGAGTTGTGGGACTTGTAGGGGATTTCTTATATCCTTCTTATAGAAGGCAGCTGCTCATGAGCCTGTCTGACGGTTGTATCTGCTCCCTTTGTGATTAAACAGCATCCTACCAAACAATACTTATCAGAAACCCACATAAGGCATGACCCTCTGCCAGCTGCTATTTATTCTAAGAGACAGCGTCTGTGCCATCTGGGAGCTTATGTCATAAGAAAAATGACACCGTTCAAAACATGGTTACCCAGGGGGCACTTACCACTCTGTGCTTTCTTTCTTTCTCCTTAGTGTGTTTCGTTTTTGCGATCTATTTGGCATATACCTTCGTGGTATTATATGACAGAAGAGTGACACAGAAACATCAAGGTGTCTTTGGAGACTAAGTTTCAGTAGAGGCTTATTTCTTCCAAGGTTTCACTGGACCCCAAGTGATTTCCCCACTGGCCTCTATCTCATCCTTGCTATGCAAAAGTCAAAGTGAACACACAGTTGTTTGCCAAGCCTCTGTCTCCTGTAGCTTCCCGGATAATGTTAATACATGGCCCAAGGAAACCATATTGCATCTTTTATTGGTCTCAAGATAGTTTCATCCTTTACTAACCAAGCTTCATTTTTCCCACAGTCAGTGCCTCTGTTAGCTGGGGGACAGTTTTATGGTTTAGTGACGTGACAATCAATGTGACACGGCAAACAAGATTGTCTCTCTGGCCTGGGAATGGTCAGCTCATCCTGCTTCCCAACGGGACACTCAACTTGATGCTTCCAATCATTTCCTTGGCTCTCTTGGGAAGCCCATATCACCCAGCCAGTGGCTTCACTGCTTGGAAACGGTCCAAGACACACAGTCAGTTCTCAATTAACCATGCTAATGGAAGGATCAGCAGTGCAGAAAATCCAACGTCGCCGATTATCTCAAAATCACTTTTATTGGCTGTGGAACAAAGGCAATGATGCGATGCACGAACGCATACGTGTGTGCACAGGAGTGCCCAGCAGTACTCTGTGCTGCACACGCACTAACGTTGGGAGGTGAGGGTCCTGCAATAACATTATTTGACGAAGCCAATTGTGTGACGAGTGACAGAGAGAAGCTAAAATGCAGCCAAAGTGCTTCCCAAGGTAGCTGCAGAGGCAGTGAGGAGGAGGAGCAGAGAGCTGTGTTTCAGTAGTTCAACGGGAACCCTTGGCCTCACGCTATCCCTTCTGCCTAGGGGTCCATGTCACCATACACGTCCCCTGGCATTGACAAGTGCCCACTACAGATTCAGGCAGAGCTGCCAGGAGATGTCCCAGTCACTTTTTGTTGGTTATACACTTGTCTTTATTTGGTAGTGACTCCAAATTTTTATTGCCCCTTTCAATACTGGAATGTCAAGCCCACCAGATGCTGTTACAGAGTACATACCGGGCAACTTCCAGCCTTTCTTTGCAAGTTTTTGGATTGTCTTCAAAGGGACCACTTAGGGCTTGTGACTTTTTTAGAGATTGCTGAACACAAAAGTCACCACTGAAAGCTTGTCTTACCTGCACATGACTGGACTCTACTTATAGTAATTCCAGTTGCGTTGCCTGGGGCCTGCCCTTTCACTGGCATCGCATACTGCACCATAGAAGGTTCTCATTGGGAAGCTCTGCTTAGACAGTCATTCTGCGCCTGCTTCTGATCTGACTCTGAGTAGCAGTTTGAATGAAATGAGCATTTGCCTTTCCAGGGTCTTTTTCCCCCACAATTCATGATTTTGGACTAAGACTAACTTAGGATGAGCCAACAGCATCCAAGGATGCTCAGCTGTAGAATGGCATCCTCTTCACCAGGTGGGCTGGGCAAACGATCCAGCCACTCTAGCCAGGGTACCACCTTCCCAAATTGGCCATTCCAGAGATTCATGGGCAATCCATGAGTGAGATGATACAGTAATAATAGCTCCTATTTATTGAGCATTTAATGGTGGCATTATAAGTGTTCCACATGAATTTTCTGATTGAATTCTCTTAATCCTATGAGGTGTTATTCTCACTTGAGGGGAACCCATGGCGAAGCTATCTCAGCCTTTGTAGAGCCAATTTTAAAGTAAGAGAAACAAAATAAACAAACCCAGCATGTTTGAAATTCTTGACGAAAAGACAGCATGTAAATCAACTAATTATTATTAACATTCGTGACTATATCCTTGAAGGCAAGAGGGAGAAAACAAAAGTCTGATTTTCTGTAATTTTCCAAGAAGTGGTTTAGACTACAGTGATTAGCTAACAGGCCAGTCCCAGCGGCTTCCTGCAGTTCCCCTTGATGATGCCCGCTGGCCTCTTCTCCCGGTGAGCTAAAAGGGTTAGACCAATCCAACAGCTGTGAGCATCTGTCTAGAACAGGGTTATCAGGTTGGAGAAATTCTCATGCTCCAAAGATCAGGGTGGACAAAACAACAAGTCCTGTTGTTTATGTGATCACTGGCTTTCTAAAATAAGCAGTACAATTCATGGTCACATGAAGCTCCCAACCCTAGGGTAACTAATGGCAGTCTCTAGGCAGAAGTAGCACATCTAAGGAGGAACCAGAAGTGGAATGAAGGCTTAGAGGCAAGAGGAGGAGGAAACTATTGACAAGAGGGCCCCAAAGACAAAGAAAAGAGTTTAACAAGATGCAAATCCCATTCAGAAAAGCTCTCCAAGTCAGTAATTAAAGTATATCCAGGAATGCAGGGCTGGCAAGGTATAAAAGATCAATAGGTTAAATACTTTATGTTGTTTAATCAGATACTTAGCACAAATCAAATATTACCTTACTGAGGTTATTAGGCTAAATGAGGGCACTGCAGTGGGGCGCATTCATTACTGAGACACCAACGGATCATGAAAATAGCAAGGTACATCTCTGAGTCACCTCCAGCCCCAAGATGAGGAATAAGGAGTTCAGAAAGCCTTTAGTCCTGCTTAGGATCAAAGTGGTATCTGTGCTTTTTTAAGGAATGGCTTAGGAAATTGGGGTTAGAAGTTACCCTGGAGAATTAAAGGTACCAAGTCTGCAAGTGTATAAAAATAATGATCTTGTTGAAGCTATGTATACCCCGCGTTGCGCCAAACTGAGACAGATAGCCACCATATTCGGGAGGTTGAAAGCCCCTCGTGACAGATGACTAGGACTTCTTATTCTGCACCTTACTATCTCAGACCTGGCAGCATGGCTCTTATTAGCTTCTAACTGACAGGTTCTGGCCCTAGTATGAATCGCTAAAATCATTAATGTGGTCATCTAACATGGCTGATGCCCTTAAAACAAAAGCCCATCTTCCCAAGACCACCACCCCCTTCTCTAATTTAGGCCAGGGTATAATTTACTTCCACACTTCCTGCCGGGAGGAAGAACCCCAATCAGCTCTCTCAGGTATATCTAGATAGTCCCTTCAAACTCCACCACTGGCAAAGGTCATAAAAACCTCAGCCTCCCTTTGTTCACCTTCAGAGAATTTATCTTCCCCAAATTCTCTCCGTGTCCACAAAGAAAATAAAGCCCCTTTCCCTTCCTCCTTGTGCCTGTTTCTCTGCTGCATCATGCACCTGAAAAAACCTAACACTTTTTATCATTCTTTCCTGACATGCCCTTGGGAATTTCATTGTTGCACTCTCAGGATCCCTCACGTGGTATAAACAGGGTCAAAACCAAAACAAATGAGAGAAAGCCATATTGCCCTCAAAATCTAAAGAACCAATGGGTCTTCAGGCTCTCACTGCAGTGTAAAATCATGATAACATGTCGTGTAGCCAGGACAAGCCAAGACCCCTGAGTCCCTGCCCAGGATTTTAACAGTGCAGCCTCCTGACCTTCTGAAGACTCCCCGGGCAGACTAGCACTCTCTGCTCCAGACAGGAGACACTGTGTGAAAAGTACAGACCCACACTCTCCTCACAGTGGCTTCCAGTCCCGTGGGTGCCACAGAATGGTAGCTTCCTTCTCTGGGGAGGGGGTGAAACCACCTCAGAAGGGGAGGGACCGCGCTGGAGCTGGCAAGTGAAGGGATATTGTTTAACCTCCCCAATGCAGCTGCTTGTGTAGAGAGGAAAGGTGAAGGAGAAAAGAGCAGGTGGGAGCGCTTCGTGGAGCAGGCTTCTCACAGAAACAAAGGAAGCATTTGTCAGAGCAGAGAGCTGTGTAAGCCCACGGGGATTTCAGGCAGCTATAGCACCTTGGCAGGCCCCTGTCTATCCCAGCCCTGACCTAATTTTGAGAGATAGTGCTCATATTATTTTCCAGATAAAAGGAGGCAACAGTGAAATCTCTCTTGGAGGAGGTTTTGACATCAGGAAAAATTATCCCAAACCAAGTGACTCATCTCTTCTGCCCCTTCCTTGGGCCCAGCCAGATCCCCTTTGCTCTCCCTGGAACCTGTCTGCTGCCAAACCTCAAGCCAGGTCAGGGACAGACAGGTGCACTCCACCATCTGCCCTGCACCTTTGGGGAGGTTCCAGGTGATGAGGTGAGCCGGAGCACTCCTCTTTGTCTCCCTTCCTCCTGTTTAAAATGGAGCAGCAAAAGCTGACTGTCGAAAGCCAAGCAAGCCCAAGGAGTCTCATCTGGCTGAGGGCATGGGCCCCTACAGGTGCACAGCCTACCGTTCAGCAGGCCAATGATAATGTTAAGGGCATATCTTCTTAAAGGAACAAACCCTTAAAACACTCAAGATTTTTAAAACAGAGAGGCAGTGAGGCAGAAAGGCTCAGAGCACCACTCTGGTACCCACATCCCAAATCCCCTTGAGGTTGATTCTTCTTCCAGTCACCAAAGTGGCAAAGGTCCTGACTACCAGATAACAACTTGCAGCAATTAAATCAGTGGCCCCAGAGGTCAAGAAGCCCCCAGCATCTCCAGATAGCCTACCCACGAGTCCTCGCCCTCAGCCTCCTGAGCTAAACGCAAACATCCCAAGACCATCGAAGAGATCACAACACAGAATTTCCTATGTTAGGGCTTGGAACAAGGGACTCTCAACAGGAAATTCAAGGACATCAAATTCTAGAATGGATGGTTGTGACCTCAGCATGATTGCAAGTGAGACGAGGGCCAGGCTTGGGGCCTGGGCAGCAAAAGACACAGGGTATCTTCACCTCAGGCCTATCGCCTCGAGGCGGTGACTCTCTAGGTAGAAGCTGTGTGATTTCCCCTGAAGAGCACAGAGGCTGTGGTTGCGAGACACTTTGTCAGCCCTTCTGTCTGCGCAGCTGAATATGAGGCCATTGCGGAGCCCCCTCTGCCCTTCCGCTTTCTTATTTCCGGGCCCTTCTTACGCATGCCCCGTGCAGCTGTTGGGACTCTGCAGAACTGACCTGAATCTAGCCGCATCTCACTAGCTCCTCTGCTGCATACCTTGCCGTCACTCTGGGCATGCCACCCTGAATGCTGCCAGCACGGAGCAGGTTCTTAGTATCCAGGTGATCACTTGAAAAGACCTCTATATGTGGCACTTGGAGATGACTCCTGCTTATAAAATACCACCTCTGGTGGTGTGCTTTCTCATGCAAATGTGGTGCTTGGATCCACCTACATGTCTTGAAGAGCCAGTTCTTATTCATTTCCCTACTTGAATTTCCTGACAGCCCCATGAAGAATCCTTATCACCACTGTACAGTGAAGGCAGTGAGACACTAGACAGCGCCTCCAAGGTCAAACGCCTAGTTACTGGCTGTGGCAGAACAGCCCCGGTTTCCTGACGGGGGCCAGCTGCTGCTCCTTCTGCTACCCTGTCTCCGTCCAAAGTTCTCTGCACCGTTTGCCTAGACCACAGCAATCCCTGGGGCTGCCGCCTCTGCTGCACCATGAAAAGCTCTCTCTATATATCTCAGTCACGTACTTATTTAGCTGCGCTCTTGTTTATTTAACTTTCTGGCTCTGTACATATATTCTTCACAGGAAAATTATAAACAAGGTGTCTGGCAAACGCCTTATTATACTTGTTCTCGTCCTTCCTCCCCCACCTGCACAAAACCCAATTAAGAGTGGAGGAGACATTTAACGAATACCGGCGTCTGAATCCGAGAATGAATGACTTTTTAAATCCAATATAAATTAAAATGGTGTCTCACCCAAAGCAGAGCTGCTTTGCCATTAACCTGTGGAGCTTTTTTCAATGTTAGTAGGGGACAGAAGGGGTACTTGATCCTTTGCCTGGTGTTTCCTGCAGAGGGACCACATGGGGCAAAGTGGAAAGGCCGGGTCCGGCAGAATGGCTCAGTGGTCTAAAGCGCCTGCTTGAGAAAGCTTGGGCGGCTTCAGGGACCGCGGTTCGATCCCGGGCACCACATGCTGCGCCAGCCCTGCCCTCAGGGCGGGCTGAGCCAGCCATAAAAATGAGTGAATAAACAAGCAAAGGTTGTGAAACAATAAATAAATAAATAAATAATTCTTTAAAAAAATAAATAAATAAATAAAGTGGAAAGGCCTCCGTGCTGCTGGATCACCCACAAGCCTAAGATTAAGATTTTGAAAGGAGTAATTCCCCCATTTTGGGGTAGCAACACAAAAGGTGGTAGTGGGGGAGGGGCCATGAGCCTGCACAGGTATCTCAGTTGCTGGGACAAAATACCCCACACCCAAAATGAAGGGAGGCAAGGTTTGTTTAGCTCACAATTGGTGGAGGTTTCAGTCAGTACTCAGCTGGCTCCAAGGCCGAGCCGAGCTGAGCAGCAGTTCATTGTGGTGGCAAAGAGCATAGAGAGAAGGGAGAGGCAGCAGCTTCCACAGCTAGCTAACCTCTCTACCCTCAGTACATTGTAATACAGATTACCCGCCCCAAGGCCAAAGTGTAGCACTCACGCCTAGAATCCCAGCTTTGGATCAAGAATCAATCACAAACTCCAGAAGCCACCGCATGACTGCATCAGGCTTAGGGTTGGGGGAGGTGGGGGGCAGTAAGACACAAGCCATAACAGCAGGTTTCAAAGGAATTGGGCCATATAAGAAGTCTTATAGTGCAGGGCTGGTGGGGGTAGGGGCTGAGTTTCAGAATCAGACACCCTCAGACCCCAACTCTGCTGCTGCTTGAATGGATGGCCTTAGGCAAGTTACCTGACCTCTCACCCACACACCCCTAACCTTGGGGGGTGGGAGATAACCATAAGGATAGTGTCCACCCCTTAGGGCTGCTGTGGCGGTGATGTGATAGGTGCCCAGCACTAGGACTGTGTGCACGATGTGGTAGCTCTTGCTACTGTGACCAATGTCCTCCCGCAGGTGTTTTGTTTTTGTTTTTTGAGACAGGGTCTCCCTATGCAATTCAAGCTAGACTTGAGCTCACTTTGTAGAATTTTGGCCATCCACCTACCTCAGCCTCCCGAGAGCTGGGATTACAGACCTACACCACCACACCCAGCCTTCCTTCCCTTGGTTTTTATTCCAGCCCTAGGGAAAGAACTGAGCTGCTATTCACCTCCCCAGAGTCCCAGCACGGCTCACTGGACAGAGGGACCTGGTTGCCCAAAAAAAAAAAAAAAAACAAGAAGCTCCAGGTGCCAAGGCCCAAACCAAAGAAGCTGCTCCTCCACCCCTCCACTCCAAGAGGCCAAACTCCCAGCCTTCCAGAGCCTGCCAGAACCATAGGTTCTTCTTAAAGGAGCAGATCGGAGACCATGTGCACCCAGAAATAGCAAGTTCTCGCTGTTTCATGTGGGCTTCTTTACTTAGCGCAAGGTCGAACTCCCCTTTTTGCCTCATTTCTACTTGGCACAGTGACTTGCCCCCACCTTCTTTTAAATATCTGAATTCAAAAGCGTTAATTAGGGACTTCCCACGACTTTATGGAGGTGTCATGATTAGACCTATTATTACCACCCCAAATGGGAAAATTGAACATCTACTGCTTTATGAACCCTTTATCACAATTAATGCTGCCTCTAAAGCTTCCCATTTATTGGGTTCTCTAGTATAATCATTCCTTATATGTGTTTCAAGACCTTGTACAAGTACAAATAATTTAAACTAATTAGCTTATTATAAGAAAAGAATGAAAACAAATGGCACATGAATGAATTGTGAGGTTTCATATGGAATTAATATCTCCCTAATACCCACAAATTTGGCAAATTCATTATGCATCTACAATCAAACCTGATGAATCCCCTAGATAATTCAGAAGTAATTATGCATGAACTGCTGCCACTTATTTTAAAGTGCTACCAAAATAAGAGATTTATCCCCAAGATCCAGTTAGGCTCCAGGATAACTAGCTCCAACCTGACATCTCCTGTCATGATCAGCCAGGAGAAATTACGCTGACTTTATGCCTCTAGATGCTCCCTATGACATCTGTGAAGAGCAGTCACAGTTCTTAGCAACAGTTCCTATCTAGGGCGCACAGAGGTGACTTTTTGCCAGGATCTGTCTGTGAGATTTGGAAGGCTGGAGCACAGTATTGGTTGGCATAACCACTGCAGTCAGTGAAACCCCTTACACGGTGCACAGTCACCAGTGTCCAATGCCTTTCTTGGTCTAGTTGAGGAATGCTATGTCAGAGAACCATTTCTCGCTGCTGTATGGATTCCAACTCTTTTGCAGAGTAACATACCCTTAGTACTTGGGTGCTAGATCTAGTGGGCACATTCAACCAGGCAAAAGGAATGTTCTATCCTTTGAACTGCCATCGCTTTTTGCTTGTAGCCCTTCTTAAAATATATAGCTTCTTGGGCCAGCCAAATAGTTCAGCGGATTAAAGCTCCTGCAAGCAGACACAGGAGCTGGGGGTTTGATTCCCAGGCCTGCCTGGCCCCAGGGCATGCTGAGAGGGTAATTAAGACTGGGCATGGTGATACATGCCTATAATCCCAGCTCTTGGGAGGCTGTTAAGGGGAATCACTACGAGTCTAGTAGCAAGACCCTGAATACCTATATATACATACATACAGAGAGAGAGAGAGAGAGAGAGAGAGAGAGAGAGCTTCTTATTTCTTTTTAGATGTAGCTCTTATTTGAGTATACACCCCTTGAGGATTGACAGTGCCACTTTTGCATATATTCATTATATACATATAGAGATATTCAATACATATTTATAAGATACCTGTGTGTAATATCTTACTATAACAGTAAATAAAACAAACAATTAAGCCTTCATGAAGTTGACATTCTAATGGGTGAGTCATAAAATAAACAATAAGATAACTCATCAGATGAGGGTAACACAAATAAAAGGGGAAATGCCAATACAGGATGAGGGCACACCTTACACAGAGTGCTGTGCCGAGAAGCTGATAATGGGCTGCAGCCTGAGGAGAGGACGGGCCGAGACACGCGTGACCAAGGAAGTAGAGAGAACCACAGCCACTGGAGGCCCTGAGGCAAGGACCTTGCTGTCTTGTTCGAGAACCAGCCAAGAGATCAGAGCAGCTGAAACAAAGCAGACAAAGGGAGACGGGGAGACAGAGCCAGAGAGACACGGCCATGGGTGACTCTGACATCACCCGAAGGGTTCTTTTGGCTTTTTCTGCAGGGCATGAGAAGCGGCTGGGTCATTTGGAGCAGAGCAGTGAGACCATACGACTTTGTTTGAAAAGTACTATTCTATTCTACGGACCAGACCAGGCAAGGACAGAAGTGGGAAGACCAGTTAGATGTCTCTGGCCTCTCATGGAGCTCAGGGTTGCTATGACTGGCCCAGGTTGTAGGCATGGAGCAGTGAGCGATGCCCAGAACCTGCATGTTCTTTGAAGGAGGGGCCAGATGGATTTGCTGGCAGATTAGATCTTCTTTGCAAACTTTCAGCTCCCGGAAGAATAACTTATACCTAGAAGATGCCGGATGGATGTTTGCTGAATGAAGGAGCAAACATATGCATACATGCAGTATTCAAATAATTTGAACTCCGTCAGGGGGTTGAGGTTGAATTTGATTAGAGGAAAAAGAACATATCTTGTGCATCTCAGCCTTTCTCCTGGGGCTGACGTTTTGCACCTAGCAGAAACTCATTAAATATTTGTTGAATAGGTGAATAACGAGTTAATTGAAATGGTTGTGCAAGACCTGAGTCCTTCCTCTGGCCCCCGCCTGGCAACCCAGCAGAGAAGCATTGGGCATGGGGTTTCTTTTCCCACAGCCTCTACCAGGAAGCAAGACTAAACCTGCTTCCTTACAACTCCAGAACATCGGTGATGCTGAGGTCCAGAAAATTGCCTAAAATGACTGTCTGACCTTTTGTTTGCCGGTGGCTGGAAGATGAGACTTTCCAAGTGCTTGTGTCATCATCTTTACTAAATTGCCCTAGGAATAAAAATTCATTTTATGCTATTGAGGATCATTAAACTCTCTTCGGAATCTGAAGCCAAAATTGAAATAATTGGTTCATCAGTGGTACAATATGGAATATAACTGCACTGGTTTGTAGGGAAAGTACCATCACAACATGAAGAATGGAACAGGAATTGGGGTAGGTAGATTGGTTCTGTTGGCAAAACGTCGCGGGGTTGCAGTTAAAACTGACAGCATAGCTCCTGATTAAAAATACTTGGAGCACAAATTTAGAGTTGCAGGAAAATAAATGGGTTTTGCAATTAGAAAAGAGGTTCAGATCCACTGGGTTTTCCAAAGCACAGTTACATTCCATTTTGAGAGCTCAGCTACAGATCAGATACACTGATACCCAGTGCAGGGAAGGCACCAAACAAGAACAAAATAAATAACAGTAATAATAGATTGAGCTACAGTCCAAGAACAAAGATATGTTTTAAATGAAAATCATTACTCACAGATGCCGGGGCGCAAACCGTGCAGGACTCGGATTCAGTGCTCACTCTGAGGTAGGGGGTCCCCCAAAGGAGATCACAGCGCTAACCTGCAATCACCCGGCTGACCTGTTGGCGGGGGGCAGGGCAGGTTAATTAGCTGCTGGTTGTAAAGCACTATTGCCTTGCCGAGTATTATTATTTTAATAAAAGAGGCTCATGAAAATGTCTCTGGTGGTAACTCATGAAGAATCATTTTGAGGACGAGAGTACTCGTACATCATTCTGAGTGCCGCCTATGTATTTGAGTATCAACAAAAAATTTACTGTTTAAACATAAATCTCCGGAAGAAGTTGAAGTTAATTAAAAAGGTTTAACAGCATATGCATTAGTATTAGCCCTGGCCCTCTTTAGCATGGAAGGAAGGGGAAGGAAATAAAACAAGGTGTGTGAGAAAGCAGTCAGTGTAGGCATTTAATTAAATGTGGTCCGAGGCCCAGGTAAAAATACCACCTTATCTGCCATTCAATACAAGGACAGGGAATAGGAGGCAGAGAACGCTCCCCGAAGAGCTGCGAGTGTTTTTAATTAACATCCGCTTTGAGAGTCAGTCCCTCCTCTATTTTTCCTTTAGAAACTCAGAATTCCACCTTGTGCTTTGGGGCTTTTGGTTCAGATGGGAGACGCTGGCTAAACGCTCGAGCCAAGTTCCAGAGCAAATTATCTGATTCATGCTCAACGGTCACTCACTGACTGGTTCATTCATGCCGCAAACATTTACGGAGCCCTCACAGGGTGTGATGTAGGACTCCTTGTAGGCCGAGAGTGCTGCCACGCATGGCCGTCCACGGGCCTCCTGGGACGGTGGGTGAGACCTGTGGACCACCCACCAGTGCCATGGGGCAAGTGGTGCGAGGAAGCTGAGTACTTGGCATTTAGTGATCATAGATCAGGATGCTGGAGATTCATTTAAAAACGAAGGGCTACAATTGGTGCAAGCCTATGACCAGGGAATACGAAGGTGGCACTATGTCACTGACCTCGGGGGTCTCAAAGTCAGCCTTTGTGCCTGCTCTTCTGGTCTCACTCAGTATTCCCCCCAACTTTTTCTTTCGAATGCCCAGCTGCGTTCTCCTACACTGGCTGGAGAAGATGTCACGCTCATTCCTTTTCCTCCTGTTCTTCCCATCCTTCCCTCCCTCCAGGTTCACCACAAGTCTGCCTCTTCAGGATGAATATCATAACTACCCCGGGGTACTGCTGTACCTTAGAGGTCCCTGAAGATCTGCCACATGCGGCAGACTGAAGTGCTATATGATCAGTAGAACAGTTTAGCCCATAAATACTTGCTAGCTATTGGCTACTCTTTGTTTTATACATAGTACTCGCACCTCCAACTTAAGATTCTAACTCCTTGAGGTATTTGGCAGGTGTCTCAGTGACTCTTCTCTCATTGCTGGGACAAATGCCTGACACCCAAAATTAAGGAAAGAAAGGTTTAGTTAGCTTGCAGTTAGTGGAGGTTTCAGTCCATACGCTGCTGGCTCCAAGGCACAGTGGCACATGGCAGAAACCAAACTTTGATGGAGGCAGCAAAGAGCAGAAAGCAAAGGGTGTGGCAGCAGCTCCAGCAGCTAGCTAGCCCCTCCTGCTGCCTGTATTGTAATGCAAATTACCTGCTCCAGAGCAGGTACTGCATCCACACCCACAATAGTCAATCACAAGCTCCAGAAGCCACCCCATGACAGCACGAGGCTTTGGGAGGACAAACCCCAGCAGCAGAAAAACAGCCAACGAATCTGCACAGTGTTTTCCCCAGACCGCCCTTAGCCTCCAGCCCTTTGCTCCCCTCATTCCGTCCACTATGGTATCTCTGTGTTCTTGCCTCATCCATGAGTTTTTGGGATGCGACCCCATCTTTCTGGGATTGCAGGCTCTCCCCAGCGCAGCACAGCCCTCCACGTGCTTCCTCCTTGGTGACTTCCAGCCCTCCTGAGCCTCCGACTCCTCTTACTTGCCGGGCGGGTATCTCACTCCAGTGATCCGCCCCCGACAGGCCTTGAAACTCGCAGCTCCAAGGCACCCGCTCGCCCCTCCCTGCCTGCTTCCCCAGTCTCCCTTGACCTCTGGTCTTTGCCTCCCTGTCTGCCCTCTCCTCTCCCTGTGTTTAGCCACACTGATCTCTCTGGCCACCTGCTTCGCTCATTTATTGGCCACATTATTTTCCTGAACTTCAGTTTTTTCTTTCTCTGAAATCTCCAATGATTCACTCAGGGCTCAGTGTAGAGCCCGTGACCTTAGGGTGTGAATCAAGGTTTGCCCTAGTAGGACCTCAGCCACACCCTCAGTCCCACTTCCCACTGCTCATCTCTCTCAGAAGTGTGACCTCCTCTTCAGTCTCAATCCTCCTGTCTAAAACAGCTTTGAACTGTACATGCCAAAATCTTCTTCGTCCTTTAACCATCTCAAATACTGTCATTCCTGTCAATTTTAGCTCAGTATCTCCAACTATTGATGAGCTGTCTCCTGTGTGTTACTAACAATTCCTTTGTTGTATAATTCATTTGTTCAACTAATACTTATTAATCATCCACTATGCACCAAAACTAGAATGTTCATTATTATGTTTAATTTCTCACTTTCACCTTTGGTGTAAGTATCAATGTTCTTGTTCTAGAAATAAGAAAGCAGAAGCTAAGGGAAAGTTTCCGTTCTCCCAGTGTTATACTTAACAGGCGGCAGAGCCAGCTTTCAACCTTAATCCAAGTGGCCTTCACGTCAGCCCAGAACCACATGCCTTTGACTTTTTTTTTTTTTTTTTTTTTTTTTTTTTTTTTGTCTTTTTGAGACAGGGTCTCGCTATGCAGTTGAGGCTGGCCTTGAGCTCACTTTTGTAGCCCAGGCTGGTCTCGAACTCACACCGATCCTCCTGCCTCAGCCTCCCGAGTGCTAGGATTACAGGCATGCGCCACCACACCTGGCAAATTTTTTTTTAATTTATTTTTTTTCTTGTTTCGGAACCTTTGTTTGTTTATTCGCTCATTTTTATGGCCGGCTCAGCTTGCCCTGAGGGCGGGGATGGCGCAGCATGTGGTGCGGGGGATCGAACTGCAGTCCCTGAAGCCGCCCAAGCTTTCCCAAGCAAGCGCTTTAGACGGCTGAGCCATCACGCCGGGCCCCACCTTTGACTTTAGTACATCTTACATTACATGGAAGGAGGAAGAGGAGAAGAGCAGACAGCATCCACACACCTATTCGACTGTTCTAGAGTGTCAGAGGGTCCTTGAACTCAGGAAGTAGGCCCTGTGCATCTTTGAATTCTTCATTTTAAGCCTGATGTGACACATAGTCTCTTTGTTCAGTTACTATAGCATGCAGAATTTTGCTCATACAAAATTATAAAACAGGAAGAAACATGAAGGCCTCATTTCTCCCAACCCCCACAACTGCAAAATGCGTCTCTTCCCTGGTTACTGGTCCTAGATCATTTCTGTTTGGGTCATGACTCCTTCCAACTCTGGCCTGTCCCGCAGCCACCTTTCTTTCCTGGAAGATGCTCTTGGCTTCTTAGAAACTTCTGGATCACAATCGACCAGCTCCTGGGCTGTCCACTTGAGATGGTGGCCACCTGAGGAAAGCAAACCTATTCTTCTTAGACTGAGCAAGTGCTTGAGAGAGGAGATAGAAAGAGGAGGAGAAAGTTAGCATTTCCAATGATTTGCTCTTGGGCTAAGCCACATTGTAATGAGTTTTCAGAGAGAGGTAATTTCATTCCTCTCCTGTTCCCCACCGGGGGTCAGAGCAGACACCGTGTTATCTGCCAGGCATGCATTGCATGACGTGGGCATAACCAGGGTACTACAGGAGGCTTGGCTCAGCACAGTCTCTTGCTGGTCTCAGATGAAGAAACAGTGAGTACGAATCACTAATCCTTGTGAGACCAGTGTGAAAAGGCTTGTGAAAATGGGATGAAAGGCAGGGAGGCATGTGCCAACCATCCATCGTGGATGTGTGCACAAGACCAAGTGAGCCCCGCCCTCCCGTGGGTTAGGGCACCTACCATTCCTAAAGGAGCCTTTGGTGTCTGCTCATCTGTGGGCAGTCCAGCTGCTGCCTGCGGCTCTCTCTGAAGGACATCTGCATGTGGCCAAACATTTCACGAAGGTCAGAGGGGGTGTCTTTCCCCTCATGTGTCTGCCTTTTGCATGATGGAAAGAGGGCCCCTTCACAACTGGGAACCACAGCCTCTCTTACTCTCAGTAAAAGCAGGGACCAAGGATAAGCACTTCCAAGGAAGAGGACCGTGGTAGGGGTTTTGGCAAGTACTATGTGGTTCTATATGAAACTGGTTTCACACTAAGCTTTCTGATGCTGTATAAATTCATATATAAGTGAATTACATTGCCTCAATACAGTAGGAACTCTGGCTACAAAGAGAGGCTTTTGTTGTACAATAGGGAACAGAGCTAGCAGCCAGGATGGGGTAGAGCATCAAATAAACCCAGGATCGCCACAGAAAGCCAAGAGGCCAGTGTAGAGGAACAAGCAAATGTCACAGGTAGACATATCCCAGGGCTGGGACTTTCTTTGCTTGAAGTGTAGGTGAAAAGATCAATATTCTCCATTGTGGTTAGTAGTACCAAAGGTATCCCGTTGACTCAAACCTTTGCAAACAGAATCTGTACCACTGCATGGGACACCCTGAATCTTGATTTGGTGAAGTGGCGATAACTCTGTGAGCATCAGGAGGCTCCTTTGAGACAAAATGTGGAGCAGGGCATCCTGCTATGCCCAGAGCCAGGGAGAGGTCATAGCAGCTATCCAGGAACCCAGGGAAGACATCTTGGCCAACCATGAGGGAAGAGGAAGCAGCTAGAGCTGGCCAGTGTGTGGGCACACTGTGACATAATGGGCTGTGAGCAGGTTGGGTGCGGGCATGAAAGGAAGAGAAAGTCTAGGAGGGCTTCAGAGTGCGTGGCCTGCATGAAAAGGGACAAAACTCCCATCAGAAAGAAAGACAAGCTAGGCCATGAGAGGGGAGCTCTGTGGGAGAAAAATTAGTGGCATGCTCCATGTTGCTGGGAAACACGACACTCGGGATGCCTGTTATACACCCAAGCAAAGAAGAGGAGTGGAGAGGAGCTGCAGGCTCTGGAGTGAAGGGGTAAGGCCCAGGCTGTAGCTGTGGGTTTGAAAGGCATCAGACGAGGGGGCCCGGCAGGATTGCTCAGTGGTCTAAAGCACCTGCTTAGGAAGGCTTAGGCGGCTGCAGGGACTGCAGTTCGATCCCTGGCACCACATGCTGCGCCAGCCTTGCCCTCAGGGCAGGCTGAGCCAGCCATAAAAACAAACAAACAAACAAACATTCTGAAACAAGAAAAAAAATAAAATTAAAAAAAATTAAGAAAAAAAAAGAAAGAAAAGGCATCAGACAAAGTTGGTATTTAAAGCCTTAAGACTGACTAGAGGTTCAAGGACGAAGCAGAAGGCTCTGATGTGAAGATCAAGGAGAAAAGAAGAGGTCAGAGACCCCAAAGAAAAAGGCTCAGATAGGAAACCTCGACAGAGTCTTTCAAATGCACCTCTGCCATGAGGTCCAGCTCACAGTGAGTTGGGCAGCATCTTTGACCCAAAGATACCATGAGTCACCCTGAGATTCGGAAAGCGTTTGTGACAAACAGCAAGTAGCATAAGAAGGCCTTTCGGTAAGACCAAGTTGTGGGGTTCACATCAAGTGCTGTGGAGCATGTTAATCCAACTCCTAGACCCTCTTAGCTACACTTTCCAGATACAGGCATCTCAGACAGGAAAAGCTGGCTTAATTCGGAGGCCAAATTCTTCCTTCAGATCTAGGCGTGTAATGTATGCAGGGAGCACACTGGAATGCTTTTGATGTCGCTAATCCAAATTGACAGCCTGTTTGCTAGTTCCAGATGAGGATGCGTCTCTCTCTCTCTCTCTCTCTCTCTCTCTCTCTGTCCCTGTCTTTCTCTTTGTGTCTCTTTCTGTCTCTCTGTCTCTGTCTCTCTGTGTCCCTGTCTCTCTGTGTGTGTCTCTCTCTGTCTCTCTCTCTTTCTCTCTGTCTCTGTCTCTCTCTCTGTCCCTGTCTCTGTGTGTGTCTCTCTCTGTCTCTCTTTCTTTCTCTCTGTCTCTCTATCTCTGTGTGTCGCTCTCTCTCTCTATCTCTGTCTATCTCTCTCCCCTTAAAATATCAAAGTGGAACATCAGAATTTCCACCTCTGCACTGTCCCTAGACATTCCTCAGAATGACCAAGTCTGCCTCCACTCTACAAAGGACAGAAGCTCTTAAAAACCACTTAGCAGCTGAAGGAATGTCAGAGACTCGGAAAACGATAGAACTATGCCTCATTTATTTTTTAGTCAGTACAGGTGAATATAGAACAATAACGGCTTGGGGAGGTGGGACATTCATCGTCATCCTTTGCATGTTCATTTCCTACTCATTGTCACAGTGCTGATCATAATGAAGTTATTTAGTATTCATGCAGACGTCACATCAAGTTCTTCCATAGATGTTTTACTGTAATTTAGCACGAGTTAATGGAGATCTATATTAAAGTGTTCCCAATTAAGCAAGTGGCCTTTCGATTCTCCTGGCCAGATTGCATAGGATGGCCATGAAGTGTAAGCAAACGAAACCATCTCAGATCCCAGCCACAGGGGTCAAACCTGAAATGAGCTTAGCTCCTTCTTGGGTCTGTTTCACAAGAATCCTCGTGGCTCAAAAATAACTTTGTAATTGACTGATCCAGGCAGATGAGTTGGAAAGCGGGTGATTGATGGGCCCAATATATTTGAACAAAGTCAACACCAGGGAGAATGCTAATTGCACAGGCAGGCCAGCTAGCAGAGCAGACGCAGAAGAGAGTCAGGATTAGCCGATCACATCTCTAGTTTGCAGAGCTCTGAGACTTTCCAGCAACTGTCCTGGGACGCAATTGGTGGTTGCTTAGCATCTGTCTTCTGAACTCTCTTGGATCAGAAGCTGCCACATTGGAAATGGTTTATTGAGCTCAGTGGAAGTTACTTTTAAAGGCTTAAGGGATTGGGTTCCATTAAAAAAAATACAAACAGTTTTTAAATGAGGTTTGGTCAAGCAGAGGAACTTTCTTTCCTTTATGCTTACCCAGAAGTAGCAAAAGAAAAGAACCAAGAAATTCAAAGAGAAATACAAATAACTAGTGAGACCTTCAATGGACATAGGGCTGATTCAGTTAATACCTAAAGTTTCTTTTTTAAAATGTTATCGAAAGGTCAGAGGCAGTGGCCTTTGAAGGCAAATCTCATCTGACAGGTGGCCCTCCAGAGCTTAAGTCTCCAGATCCATTAGCATTGAAGTGTTTCCCACATCTGGGCTCTGGGCCGGTTGGGGGCTGGCCGAGAGTCACAAAGAAGCCACTGACTTTGGTGACATAGCCTAGGGCCTGAGAGAGGCCAGTGGGGACAACTGGAGATCCTTCTCACATTGCTTGTGAATCTTAATTCACCCAAGAAAAAGTCATTGCTAGGGATACAGTGGTACACCAAACAGGATTTACATAGTTTAGGAGCAGGGTAATTTGTCCATAGCCACATGCTGTGGTTCTGTCACGGCCTGGCAGGTGGGGACACTGGGTGGTATTTCGGTGACTGCTTGGCTCTTGAAGACTCAAATCCTTTCCTATATCAGTTCCCCCCACGGCAGCAACCTCCTCTCCTCAGCCTGGGCTCCCACTTACCAAGGCTGGCCCATGACCACAGATGATCACCAAGTGATTCCAATGATAAGAAAGCACAAGATAAGTAAAGAGGGGAGAGCAGGAGGGAGGGGTGTGTCTACAGAATAATGTACTGATAGGACGATTGGAGACCATCGCGGCAGAATGGCGACTCCTTCATCCACAGGCCTCAGCACTGTGCTGTTTCTCCACCAGCATGGACTCATGATCTATGCCTTGCATAGGTGCCATGAGCCTGGGCATGTCCAGGATAGCATACAGAACAACTCTTATAGTCATAGTTTTAGTTGAACGAGAAAAGTGGCAAAACAGCTAGAATTTTCTGGTCACCTAAGGCTGGCTAATTGCATCCAGAAACGAGACAAGAAAGTTTTCCCAGCAACAAGGAATAATAGAGCGAAAGGAAATGTTGTAGATCTCTCCATTCTTTAAGAACAAACAAGACATTTCTATTCCAATGTATTTGGTGTGGAAAATCCCATCAAGGGGAAGTGAGATTACCTCAGTGTTTTATGTTTTCTGATGCTGAGAAGTCAACACTGAACCCTAAAGCAAAGCCAGTTTCCCTCGTCTCAGCTCCTTGTTTCCAAAATATTGTTTCTCTCCAAAGCTATTCGAGAGTTTATTGAACCCTGGAGATAGAAGATAGATAGATAGGTAGATAGATAGATAGATAGATAGATAGATAGATAGATAGATAGACAGACAGATAGACAGACATAGACCAACAAGAGCAAACCGTAGAGCTAAATCCTTCTTATTCTTTAACTCAAGTGTCCCTTTTCAGAGAAAGCATTCCTTCCTTGCCCCCAATCCAAATGCTGTTCCTCATGCTTCCATGCAGCCCTTAGCATGCTTCTCACTGTAATGTAACATAATTCGCTTACCAGACTTCCCAGCTATGGATATTTCTCCAAAGTTTAGTGGTAGGCTGGCACACAGTGGATGTTATATAAGTAATCACTGCATGGGTGTTGGATGGATGGATGAAGGGAATATGGAGGGATGGATGGATGGATGCATGGATGGATGGATGGGTGGGTGGATGGATGGATGGACGGATGGACGGACGGACGGAAGGATGGATGGATGGATGGATGCATGGATGGATGGATGGGTGGGTGGATGGATGGATGGACGGATGGACGGACGGACGGAAGGATGGATGGATGGATGGATGGACGGATGGATGGATGGATGGATGGATGGATGGAGTCATTTACTATTAGTTTTTGCTGAGAGAAATCCTTTCTGCATCTTAATTCTTTTCAAGTGACTAATTCACAGAGGCAGCTAGCTGAGAGAAATAAGAGTGCACCTCTCTAGGATTTCTTCAGCCCAGACAGCAGTAGCCACATTTTTATCAGGACTTAGACGTGATTTCTTTTCTTTGAATTGAAATCAACTCATAGGTAGAATTTCCAAGAGGACAAGCTGGCCCACTGTGCCTGTAGGTATCTGAACAAACAAGTAGGCAGAGCTTGGGCAGAAGGCTGGGGAAGGAGAGGACAATGCCGAGGGGCTGGACCAGACTGGAGGGGGAAAGCATGGCATTGCAGTGGGAATGCAAGGCCAAAGCCAGAAAAGGGCACAACAGCACTCACAACGGCCCTGAGATCATGCAGAGAGGTGGGAAGAGGGTAATTGCTACACGATTTACTAATGCTGCTACTATTAATTACTGAATTTCCCAGTTACTCTGAAATCATCTCTTATGGAAATTAAAATTCTCAGCACACCAGTGAGGAAGTTCTCTCCTTCACCCTCAAAAGTAGGTCCAGCCTAAAACCTACTTTTGTGCAGTTTTCCAGAGCACAGAACGTTACAAGGACATAAGACAGACAGAGTGGGAGATGGGAGGCAGGGGCCAGGGCATCCTGGGGGGAGGCAATTCACCGCCCTGCCCTCCCTCTAACTTTCTCCTAAGCAGCCTCCTGACCAGGGGAAGGAGGGGGAAAGGAAAACGTTGCAAGTTATTAGATGCCTACCCTTCTTTTACATGTCATCTCTTTAGGTCCCTCAGTAATGTCCTGAGGTAGGTGTCATCATCATTGCACGGATGTGACAATGAGACTCAGTGGCATTAAGCTGCTTGCCTAAGGTTGCATGGTAAGTGCACAAGCCAGGATTCAGGTTCCAGCTGGGTCACCTCGGCTGGCTTCCACTTGCTATCCTTTGCTGTCCCAAGGAAGCACAGAGGGTTTATTTGAGCTCATCAGGCTAGGACCATAAACAGCAGACAAACAAAGATGCCAGGAGGTGCTCAGAGAATGGTTGGGAAGGGTCCTGGAGGTAGAGCAGGCAGCAGGCCTGGTCTAGAAGAGCAGGACAGGAAGCTAACCCAGGTCTGTGAGCAGCCGGATCTGAGAGGCAGGACGAGCGCCACAATGCGAACGCGGTATGGAGCCGTGCAGTCACATGTCTGATCGCCTCCAACCTTCCTCCTGTGTCATTCATTCTAGGGTTTGGCCATCATCAAACCCTGAAGAAAACAAGTTCCAGAAGAGGGAAAAAACAACAGTGCTTATTTTAAGAGTATTTCTTACATACCCGGAGCTGCTTACCTGTCTTACCTTATCCTCCCAATTCCTTGAAACAAGTTTTTTTTTTTTTTTCTCCATAGTTAACAAAGATAATTAGTGCAAGAATAAAAATAGCAGCAATGGTGGTCCACATTACTGAGTCCTTAGTACATGCCAGGCTGTACCCTGAGCATTCTAAGGACAGAGCTGTCACCTTTCCTGCTAATTCTAAGAACAATGCTGCTACCAACTCCATTTTTACAAAGGAGGAAACTGAAATTTAAAGTCTTCTGTGAGTTTTTTTAAAGCCCTAAAAATAAACAAGAGGCAGAGAAGCCTCACCTGTGCCTGTCACATGAGTTGGTAGGGCTTTGACTCAGGGACCTTGGAGTCTTATGGGAGTCCCAGGGCCTCCTTCACTGATCGTGCCTCTACCTGCATGCCGTCTCCCCATGGCTAACCTACAGAAGCATGTGCTATCATTCGTACCGAGACGTCTGTCTGCCTCATGTAGTCACTGGGGTTGGCTTCTAGAGCTCATGATTAATTCATGATCCATGGCTGAGATGATGCATGTGAGCCCTGCTCGGATTATGCGCATGAGAGTGACCCCCAGCCTGGAGCAGATAGGCTGAGTGCAGTTTAGGTAAGGCAGAGAGGCTTGTTCCCTGCCTCTGCTTCTCTGCTGGCCCTGCAGCTGCTGCTCCGCCCTTTGCTCTTTGCTGTTTCCTGCCACCATGAACTGCTGCCCCCTGGCCTGTGCCACTCGGCTCGGAGCCAGCTGATTATGGACTGAAACCTCCACTAACTGTGAGCTAAATAAACCTTGCCTTCTTTTATTTGGGGTTTTGGGTATTTTGTCCCAGCAAGGAGAGAAGTAACTGAGACAGTACGCCAGAATCATGTTTAACTTCCACATCAGGAATAAGAAACAAAGACTGTCTTGGGGAGGGGAAAGGCCTGCACTATGCTCTGCCCTTTCTCGGGTACTTTCCCAGTTATCACTTTCCTCAGACTCCCATAACATCACCTGAGGCAGGTAGGGCAGGCATTTCCATTCCCCTTTTACTGAAGAGGAAGCCAAGCCTCCCAAGAAATGTAGTACAACGCCCCATGACAAAGCCACGTTGTAGTCATAGGTCTACCTGACTGTCAAACCACAGTCTCTGATCATCCCAGTCTGATAAGTGAGCTCGTAGCTTGGGTGCGCAATGGGACCCCAACCTCCAGCCTCCCCCACACACACACCAGTCTCCTCCAGGACACTGGCCACTATTTTGAGCCCACAAAACCCACTCTCTCATGACTCAGCATCCTAGAGGTGCTGAGATCCTTGGACCTGCCAAACTAACCAGGTCAAGCTCACTTAACCTTTTTAGAGGAGAATGCTGCTGTGCTCCAATCCATAATGCAACCCCCAGTGACATATATCACTTATACGGGACAAGGATGAGGAAAGAAAAAGCTGTAGACAGTGATTTACTCTGGATCCAGAGGCGCCGTGCCTCTGCCTTTGAGGAGGGCATGCTCCACTCCCAGATGTACATGCCTGCCTTATCTTCCTTGCTACGAAGCAGCACAGCAGACTTCTTAACTGTGATGCAAGTTCAAGGTTCACCCATGTTTGCTGAGTAGAGAAGGCAAGATCAGTCCTTTGCCCTATGTTCATTCTTAGTCCAGTGTGACTTCCTATCTAGAAGCTTAGGGACAGGTAAGACCCAGAAACTGGAGCTGTGCCTACTTTCAAGTGGAGCACAACAGCATGTGAAGGACCGTCCTGCTGTCACCCCTGCAAGGACAGATCCCCTCCCCTTGACCTCCCTATGCAGTGCATGCCCCTGGCCACCAGAGTGGCTGCCAGGCATAGTGAAGAGACACCAGCAAGGGCCACAACACTGAGCCAGCACCGCAGCCTAGGGTCAGGGCTCAGTTTTTTGAAAATCTGGTTGTCCTCAAATCAGGAGCCACTAGTTGAGGAGAGGGTATGAGGGTAGCTTGATGGGGGAGCACCATCCACTCTGCACATTACTTGCCAGTCGTGCTCAGGTCAAGGCTAACCAAAAGGACATGATGCTCCTTAACTCTTTTTGATGGCTCAGTGGTCTAAAGCGCTTGCTTGGAAAAGCTTGGGCGGCGTCGGGGACCGCGGTTCGATCCCTGGCACCACATGCCATGCCAGAGCCGGCCATAAAAATGAGTGAATAAACAAACAAAGATTCTGAAACAAGAAAAAATAAATATAAAATAAAAAGTTCTTTATTTTTATGGCCGGCTCAGCCTGCCCTGAGGGCAGGGCTGGGACAGCATGTGGTGCCGGGGATCGAACCGCGGTCCCTGCAGCTGCCTAAGCTTTCCTAAGCAGGCGCTTTAAACCACTAAGCCATCCTTCTGGGCCTCTCTTTAACTCTTTTTGAGAAAAAGGGCAACTAATAAACGCTGGGGGCCTGAGTCATACCTCATTGCCCCTGCAAAGCCCTCGCATCGTCTCCAGCTACGTGGTCCTACTCCAGCCCAGAGTCGCTCTACCCATCCTGCTTTGCTCCACCTTCTGAGCTCACCACTCGCTTCCACTTCATTGTGTCCACAACTTACAGCAGGGATGAAAGATGGTCACCCAGGGTGCCGGCAGCTATGGCATTGCAATAGTGCTGGCTTTGGCATCCAAACTTCTGCTTCGATCCCTGGCCAGCTGAACAAGGGGAAAAATGGACCTTCCACACTCAGGTCCCGTGTGAATAGCACACAGGGTAATCTATAGTTCTTATCACAGCACCTGGAACCAGGTAGGGGCCAAGCTCGCAGCTCATGCTGCTCTCACCCCCCTGGAAAACTGAAATAGTTCCGACTCGAGCTGGTCCAGCTCTTTTAGTACCTGTGAGCTGAGCAATGCAGGCGACACACTCAGTCTGAATGCAAATCACCCTTCATGCTGTACTGTTCCAGAAAAAGAAACTATTTTCCCTTCTTAAAGCAGTTTTGAAAGAGGTAAGCCAAATCCCTAAACCAGAGCTCGGAACAAGACAGAAGAATTCCCCAGAGCACAGCTTTGGTTCATTTGGAATCACTGTACTTCCTGAAGAGGTGGAAGGAGACAAGAAATGGTGTCTGAATATGACAAGACCATGTGACATGGTCTCCAGTGGATACTCACTTCCTGTCCTTTTCATGTGTGCACTATACATGAGCTGTCAGCGCATCTAAACATATTTGTTGGCACAAAAAAAAAAAAAATACACTGAAGGGTAATTAAGTGGGAAGACAAGATAACATTTAAACTGGATTTAATAACAAAAGAATGAATGTTTCTTAAAGTAGTCGGGATATTGAAAGGTCATACTGAAGGGACGTCCTCAGCATCTTCCTCTCGCCCTGACAGTGTAGGTGGCTGGTGGGAACAGGACGGTGGGAGCTGTCCGCGGTGCTGACCGCGGCCCTCTGCAGTCCCCCTGCTCAGAGCACCTGGATGCAGCCCTGAGGGGCTCAGTGCAGTAAAATGGTTGCCCAGAATTGGACATCTAGGGACAGAGGCTGGATTCAGAAGTAGGAATGAGTAGAAAGACAGAAACTCCAGCCTTTGGCAGGGCTCACGAGCCGGGCACGCCCTGCAACAGCAGGTACCTCCCAGGTCGATGTACGTCTGTCACAGAGCTGAGCTGCAGAGGTCCTGCCCAGGACGGGGAATGAGTGAAAGGATAGGGGGAAGAGGCAGCAGCTGTGCAAAGAAGGGCTCAGCAGGCTTTCCAAGGAGGCTGCCATGCTGCTCAGGTACTTCTGTGGCACCCACAGGCCCTCTCCCCTCACCACTGCCCAGGGTACATAGAACAGGATGAGAAGTAATCAAGGAAAGGGGTCTGGTAGCAGGGAGGACAGGAAGGAGGAGCCGGGACTGGAAGGTAAATGCTCAGCACCTAGAGGTGGCGAAAGGTAATCGGCATTGTTGCCAATGTGTCAGTCACAATTACTCACCTGTGAGCAAAGTCATAACGTTACATTATTCACACATTACATGGAACAAGCGATTCAGTGCTGCCTTCCTCTGAGCCAAATATTGTGATAATTTTAGAGATCATAACTTAATTGAACAATGAATTAATACTCTCATGTGTGGGCATTTTCCTTTGTGTGGATGAACCAAAGAGCCAGAGGTTCTCATCCCATTCTTGGGGCCACACAGGCATCAGTCCGTGAAGCAAGACACCCACAAATTCTCACCTCAGGGAAGGCCTGCCAATCCTTTCAATAGCTGGGGCTTCTTTAGCTCCGCACACAAGCGCTGGTGGGAGGAGCTGAGCTAAACTCCTAAAGCATTGCCTTGTGTCACTGGTTCTCCAAGTATGTGGTTCTCAGAGCAGCAGGAGTAGCACCAACATGACCTGGGAACCCACTAGAAACGCAGATTCATGGGCCCCGCCGAGCCCTCCTAAATCAGAGACTCTTGAAATGGGTCCAGAATTCTGTGTAATCACCTTCCAGGTGACTCTGGTGCAAAATAAAATTTGAGAAATATCCTTTAAAAAGTATATATATATATATATATATATATATATATATATATATATATATATATATCAGCTGTCTAGGTGGCTGGGAATCCAGGACTGAGTGATTCTCAGAAGCCTAAGAAGCCAGTGCTCCACTTCCTTGGCTCAAAATCAAGAAGTGATGGTGAGGAAACTGAAGCAGCGTGCAGAGACCACCCAACAAGCAGCTGGGATTCAACTTTTCCTCCAGGCTCCATGACTTGGGCAAGTTACGTAGCCTCCGCTCCTGCTCATCTGCAGAATAGCAATTCCTACCTCTTTGCACAATTGCTGTGGGGATAAAAGAAGCTAATGGATTTGAAAGTGCTTTGAAAACTACAAAGCACGAACGCAAGGGAGGGATTGTTCTGGTGTCACTACAGGACAAGACTGTGACAGCCCACGCCAGCCACCCCGCTGCTGCTCATGCAAAGCCCCTCCAGGGGAATGGCGTCGCCTGCACTCATCCCGTCCTTCTGACTGGGAGTTGGGCTCCTTATCTTTCTCCATATTCCTCTGCCACACATGCATGCACGCACGCACACGCTCACACACACACACACACATGCACACACAGCTCAGGACCTTATAAGTCTGCATTTCCGGTGGCGAATAGCACTGTGTTGGAGGCTGAGAGTCCAAGAGCTCGTGACTCGACTCTGGGTCCAACACTTCCCAGCCCTGCGACCCGGGACCCTCCCCAACCCCTGAGTCACTCTTTGGATCATTTCCTCCTGTGTCATTTGGCAGTAACAATGCACCACCCCGCCAGAGCCTGTGAGGATCAAATGAGATGGCGGCCAGTCCTGGCACCTGGCACCTTCCCATAAATAGCAGAATAAATGAAGGAGCCCACAAACGAATACGGCACAGACAACGGAGTGGGAATTGAAAATAAAGCCACTTCTGTTCCATTGTCTAGGGGAATAAAGGTACCCCATGTCCTGTAATGTGGGAAATGACACTCGGGGTAGGATACGTCCAGGAGGAAGTCTTCCTCTCTCGGCCGGCCGGGCCTCCACTGGGGTGGAGTGAGACGGAGGGAGGGAGGAGTGTACAGGAGTCAGCAGCGCACAGGACAATGGCTCACAGCACCTGCTTCAGAGCGCAGCTCGCTGCGTGGGGCCCTGTGGGAGGCCCTGCTACCTGGGCTCTGGAGCACCAAGCCAAGGTGTTCACTCCAAAGTTTAAAAACAAACTCAGCAACTGGGAGTTCAGGGTGCTTCAGGCTCCAGGAATGACGTGCAAGCATCAGTCTGTGAAGCCAACTTCATTGGCTCTGGGCTAGCTCCGGGCAGAGGCAGGGAAGTCAGTGGCCTTGCGGAGAGAAGGATCCTGCGAGCCTGTGGGACAGATCGCACCCCAGGGGAGCCTGTGGGACAGATTGCACTCCAGGGGAGCCCTTGCCAGCTCAGGCCAATGTCCTGTCCATTTGCCCACAAGGCCCCAGAAATGAGGACTCCAGAGAAACCAGGAGGCAAACTAACAGAGCCAAGGTAATGCCTCAGTTACGCTTCTCTTGTTGCTGGGACAAATTAACCGACACCTGAAATGAAGGAAGGAAAGGTTTATTTAGCTCACAGTTAGTGGAGGTTTCAGTCCACACTCAGCCGGCTCCAGGGCAGAGCAACACATGGCAGGGGGCAGCCATTCCTGAGCAGAAAACAGCAAAGAGCCAAGGGAGGAACAGCTGCTGGACTTGTAGCCACCCTCTCGCCCCTCCTTGCACGAAGCAGGATACCCTGGGGTGGGGCGTAGAACTCACAGAATGTCCACATCTTCCTCTTGCAGAGGATGAGGACATTTAGAAAGTAAAAACCTTGGCTCCCTGCTGAGTCACTTAATTAAACTTCTAAGCTTCTTAGGTTGACACAGTGTATCAACCAGTATAGGTAAAAATAGCAGCATGCCTAGTGCAAAACATTTTAGGGAAGAAGAAACCACCCCTACTCACCAACTCCACACACGCAGAGAGCTTCTGTCCGGCCTTACCCAGACCTCTGGATAAGGTTAAGTGTTGGCCGTGGTTCCTGGCAGGCAAACTCACTAGCATTTCTCAAACCCAGCTCATCTATGGGTGCTTTTATCACTCACAAAACTGCAAGTCTAGGATCCTAGGAGTACTCTGAAGCCAGCAAGCTCCCTTGGCGGTTTGTGTGATGTAAAGGAGTACACTGAAGAGAAGAGGTGATTCAGTTAGGATCTCAGCAGAACGCAGAAGATGCTGCGGATTGCATAATCCGGAGAGAGTTTAATAAAGGAACTGTTTGCAACTGTTTGCAAGGCTGTGCTCAGATAGTAACACAAGGACATACTGTGGACTGTTCTAAGAAGATGGGCAACCCCTACCACCCGAGGGAAGAGTGGCTAATGGAAGGAAAGAGAGCCCCGTGCCACAGAGCCACTTTGACAAGAAACTGTGAGCTTCTACAGAAAGACACAGCCACCCCAAGATGACCCCGCAATCAGACTTGATTTTCCCACTTCCTGCCACCTCCTCCCCTGGGCCTCCACTGTGGCCAGACCCAGTCCAAAGTCTATGACAAGGACATCCAGTGATGGGGTCCACACAGAGCTGAGATCCCAAGCTGGAGGATAGGGTAGGTGGGGATCTGCAGGAGCCAGCAGAAGACACCCGGTGAGCAGCCTCTTGACCCAGGGTCAGTGGCAACGCCCTACCATAGACGCTCTGGCCTCCCACTTCATTGAGCCATTTGGAAAGAAAACTAGCAGGAGAAGCCCAGACACACCCCTTGGCCCAGTTGCCCCTCAGCTGCTCACCCCGCCCTCCCTCCACAGCTTCACGGCAGGAAGCTCAGAGGCTGGCAACTGCCAATCACCCATGAGCGCAGCACCCCCCACTGTGCTTCCTGGAGTGTGGTCAGCTGCTCCCTGGCCTGCCTCCACTCCAGAGCAGATCGTGACATGCAGTGCTCCCATGGTAGCCAAGGGCACCCAGCCCTCTAGAGGTCAACTTACTGGGTACATGTGAGACACACATTTTGTTTTTCACATGCCTGATCCAGAAATAAGACGTACGCATTACTACGGCGAGAAAGGGAGAAGTCTGAGGAGAGGTAAGAGGAAAACTAAAACTAAAAACGTGCAGCACTGTAATTAAAATCTTCAGCTTGCCTTTTCGTGGCCAGTCATTCCTGGCTCTTTTCATTAGGATGTGCCCTTTAAATGCTCATTATCAAAGATTTACAAATTGTGCAGGCTTGGTGCCTCTGCTGGGCTGGGAACCTCTGCCTTATTGTCGCTGCCACTGCCGCTGGCAGACAATTCTGCCACATTCTCAGCTGCTGGACTTTCACCCAGGACAGCGCTGCACCGCTGCACAGGGGCAATGCAGGAGACAGGACAGTGGCCTTGAGGGGCTGGCTCCAGCAAGCAGGCTGGGCTCCGGGAAATCCGAGCCGCAGGGGAAGATGGGAAAGGGTAAGACAAGGACATAATGAGGATGCTCATCGTGGCAACAAAGAGGAAATGGGCCCGGGACCGAAGGAAACCATGCCTCCGATCAGAGGAGGCCTTTAGGAAGACCAGCAGGAAGCGCGTCACTGAGAGGCAGAGGCGGGCATGTGTTCAGGCGCCAGTGCTGTGCAGCTACAAGGGCGTGTCCCACCTTTCCTGCTTGGCAGCGGCTGACCCACTCCCCACAGTGCTCTGGGGGATACAAAGCTTAGGCAGCGCTGGGAGTCCCACCACAGCTCCTCTAGGCGCTGTGAGGCAAGGTGAAGTACCCGCGAGGCCCCAGCAGCCTGAGGAAGGGGAGAAGCTCCTTCTACACAGCCTCGGGACGTGTCACAGACCAAGCAAAGCTGGGCTGGGCCTTCCAGGAGAGAGAGGGTGTGGGCAGGGTGCAGAGGGGAAAGCTCGGGCTTGAGGAGTGCAGCTGCTGAGGCGGGTGGGAAGCAAATAAGAAGAGCAGAAAGAGCAGAGGAAATGTGTCCAGAGAAGAATCCCAGGGCCAGTCCTGCCTGAGCAAAGGATTCCCACGGGCAGCCCCAGCAGAGCCGTGCCCGGCCTTGCTGATGGCTGGTCCAGAGGTTTTATTCCTCCTGTGGGACATTTTCTCGTCAGACCCACTCAAACCTTCAGGGCAGGGCAGGTTGGGATTGCCCTCACTTCCCAGGTAAGGAGGCTGCAGCTTGCTAGGTAGTAGCAAAGGCAATAGGAGACCAATGTAGGATGCTGGACTGTTCCTGACCACGCTGCCGCCCAGCCTAAATGCAGGGAGGAAAGGAGACCCAGGGTGCTCAAAGCCTAAACCTTCCTCGGGTCTCCTGAGCGGTCTCTGAGCATTTGACACCTTTCACCCTGCCACCGCCTCCCCACAGAGCCACTCTCCTCCTCCCGCTTCCAGTGCCACCTCCCTTCTGTCAAACTAATGAGGCAGCGGGCCCACTCGGGGTCCCAGTGACAGCTGCTCGAGCATGTTTACCAGAGACAACCGCTGGACCTAACAGGATGTGTTAATTAGGCAATGTTGTACCATGGTAGGGCACGTTGGCCACGTGGCCGCCGGGTGGGCAGCGCGCATCACCATGCACCAGGGAAGTGCCATGACATTCCCAATTAAGGAGAAGCTTGCTTACATCTCCAGGTGACAGCCTTAGACTTGGTGAAGACAGTGCCACTGGCCGTCCCAGCAAGGGCCACCGGGAAGCTTGCCCAAGCACCACGGTTTGGCTGGAGGGCTGCCTGTGGCATCACAGAACTTCTGATGTGATGTTCAAGGCTCTTCACAGGCTTGTGCTGTCTTCTCCATCTGCGTGGCCTCTGAGGTAGCACGCTGTCACCTCTCTGAGCAGGACTGTCACGCGTCTGTGTCTACTTTCACTCTGCTTCTCAGACCCAAAGTCCCTCACCTACACCTCCTCCTTCTATTGACAGAAACGCCCAGTGAGAGGCTCTGTTCACACACTGCCCTCTCACACAAGTCTCGCCCCGTGTGTAAACACACACGCGCACACACACGCACTCATGCACGCACACCTGCATGCACACAAACACACCCACTTTCCTCCGAGCATTCAAAATAGGCTGCTCTTTAGCGAAACTTACCTGTAGGTCAGGACGCACCAGTAGAGCAGTAACAGGGCCAGATATAAAAATGCCGAAATGCTTTCTCACCGGCTGGCGGGCGCTGCTGTTCCCCGCCCACTCACCCAACCTGTTTCTCCTGTTGTCAGATACAAGACACTCCCTGCTGCCCAGCAGCTAAAAAGCCCTGCTTGGGCCCCGCAGGATGGCTCAGTGGTCTAAAGCACCTGCTTAGGAAAGCTTAGGCGGCTGCAAGGACCGCAATTCAATACCCGGCACCACATGCTGCGCCAGCCCTGCCCTCAGGGCTGGCTGAGCCGTCCATAAAAATAAGTAAATAAACAAACAAAAGTTCTGAAACAAGAAAAAAAAATAGCCAGGTGTGGTGGCGCACACCTATAATCCCAGCACTTGGGAGGCTGAAGCAGGAGGATCGGTGCGAGTTCGAGACCAGCCTGGGCTACCAAAATGAGCTCAAGGCCAGCCTGAACTGCATAGTGAGACCCTGTCTCAAAAAAGACAAAAAAAAATTTTAAAAAATAATAAATTATTTTAAAAAAATCTTTAAAGAGCTCTGTTTGTCACAGAGGACCCCAGAGTGCTCAGTCGCTCAGCGGGAGCCCCACAGCCTGTGTCCACCCTTCCTGCCCCACCCCTTCCGGTTGCTGAATGCTAGCGCACCCATTGCGCTCAGCAGTCTGTGTCCATCCTCTGTTACAGCAGCGGATTCTGTTTCCCAAGGAAGCACGTGCTGCACACGTGCTCCGGCCGCTCTTCTAAGGGACATGCTAGTAGAAGGGCCCACCCAGCTCCAGCGCTCCTCAGGGATCCTCAGATACTACAGAGTGGTAGCAGAATACAGGACCACCTATGTCACAGGATCAGTGTGTCCACCCTAAATCCTACAGAGGCCTCCTAACCCAGGAGCCTGCTGAATCGAGAATCCATTCATCCAGTCGATACATACGCACATATAGTGCGCCTGCTGTGTACCAAGAGGAGGGCTGGGACAGTGAAAACACCACATTCCTTGAGCACAGAAATCCAAACTCTGAAGGTAAAGGGATAAAAAGAGAAAACAAACAGAGAACATCTGTGCTGGAAAAGGTGGAGTACAGTGACAGTAGCTTCCCGCAGGATCTCGGGGAGGAGCTGCTTGTCTCTCCACAGGCAGGGGTGGGGTGGGACAGAAAGGCTCTTGAGGTACAAGCAGGAGTTCTTGGGCAGCAGGAGGGAAAAGTCCTCCAGACACAGGGACTTGTAAGCATGACATATTAAAATGAGGAAAGGGCATGGAATGGCCGGTAGCCTTTGGGGCTGGGAACAGGAGGGTGGGACGTCACTCCCCAGAGTGAGGCACGAACGCATTAGGTGGGGAGTGTAACCTGTCACGGATGCGTAGGCTGATGGAGGTCTTCATCCCAGGAGGTGACAAGATCAGATTTGTCTTGCAGCCAGAGAGCGTGAGGAGCGGCAGAGAGAATGAATCGGAGTACAGGAGAGATTGGGCCGCCTGCAATATTTGACTGAAATGCGATTTGTTTGAGTGTAATTGATTCCTTATGATTACTAAGCCTGAGGTTTTTACAGAGCTTTTTTAGAAGAAAATATTACTTGTTGTAGGCCATACATTTAAACAGCTTCCAGAAATCCTACTGAAAGGTGATGGGGAGTAGAGGTGGGTGAGAACTCCTGAGAACCAGGTGCCAGCCTGCTCATGACTCCGTGCCTGTGTGACCTTGAACAGGTCACACAAGCTGTCCGAAGGCAGCCACTGGGACATGCACTGGTGTGGGCACATGTCCCAGCAAACAGGGCATAGGGAGGGGCCCTAAGGCTCATAGTAGTTCCCATGTGTTATTAGCAAGAATACGTGGTGCTTCTGATGAAAAAGTGGAGGAAACACTCCCTGTCTGTCTTGGAAAAGGACAGTCTGATCTCCTGGGGCCTGGCAAGCTTCAGTGGTGGAGGTCAGGGATGCCCGTGGAGGTGAGTGACAGGAAAGCCACCTGGGCTTTCAGTACGAACACGCTGTCCCGCCCCAGTGCCCACCAGTCATACCTTAGTAGGTCTCAGAAAACTCCCGCTGTCTCCCCAAGTCCCAGCGCAGGATTCTAAAGTGTTGTCAATGCCCCACCCCCCCATGGCTGGCCTGGAGTCAAGCACCTTGAGGTCACCCTGCATTATACCATGACAGATGTTATTGAGGCTTGGGAACGACTCAGCCCTTTGAAAAATCAGAGCCACAATATTTGTCTCCATTAACATCCATGGCAGCACTTGAGTGAATCAATAGGATACTTAATGCTGAATTACACGACACGCCTGGGCTGCCTGTCTCTGCTGAGCTTGACCTGTCAGGTGAATAACACAGGAGCGCCGTGTGCCCACTCCGCGGCACCCAGAGCGAGAAGGGGAGACCTGGGTTTTTCCACTGGAATGAGCATGCACTTGTTTACGCGCTAGGAATGAGCCTCTGATGGTTGCTCTTTCCAACCATAATTGTATTTTAAGCACCTGATGGCGCTCTCCTCCGCCTTCTGCTCTAAGCAGCTCATGCTTCATATTCTGAGGAAGACGTGGTGTTTTGTTTTCGTCCTACCGGACAAAAATCAGAGGAGAAGAAAGACTGATCTGTTTAGCGCCGATCGCGGTGATCCCAGCCACGCGTATGCACCCCTGTTCTTGGACCCTCCCATCCGTCGCACCAGTTTCCCTGCCCAGCTATCCCAGTTCTTCATTCCGATTGATTTGCCCCAAAATACCATTTTCCTCCCTTGTTGCCTGACCCAGCCTCCACGGATCTCAAAGCACTAAGTCCACATCCATCACCAGCATGCAAGATCCTTCCACAGGGGGCAGAGGCGACGGCCCTTCCTCCCTCCACGCCCGCTGCGTCAGCTGTTCCCACCGATCCAACAGCGGCTTCCTGGGCCCAGCAGGATGGCTCAGTGGTCTAAAGCGCCTGCTTGGGAGCTTGGGCTGCTTCAGGGACCACGGTTCGATCCCCGGCACCACATGCTGCGCCAGCCCTGCCCTCGGGGCAGGCTGAGCCGGCCCTAAAAAATGAGTGAATAAACAAACGAAGGTTCTGAGTGCAGACTGCCGCTGGCTCTGATGTTCCCAGTGGGCCGGCGCCCGCTGAGCTGGGCAAGGGAGACACAAGTTTTTCCTCTGGGTTCAACAGGGACCTTAAGACAGGCCAAGGGCTTCGCAGCTTGGCTTCTTCATTTCCTGCAGAAGCTCAGATTGCAGGGTCTATGTTCTAACTTGACTCCTATTCCACGGCTTTCTCCTTGCTTCTGCCTGCTGGTGTGTTGCTTAATGTTAAGAAATCAAGAAGCGGCTCCCTGCGCCCACACTGGCCCAGGCCAGGCTCCTCAGCTGTAGCTTCTTAGCCCATCCTGCTTGCTCACTCTAATCTAGTTTCCTCTTCAGTCATTCAAGATTCACACAGATGCTTTCTGATCATTCCAGCGGCTACGAAATCTCATCAGCACATCAAGCAGCCCACATCACAGAGCTCTGACGCGGTCCTTTCCTTCAAAGGACTTGCAATTAGAGCAAGGAGCAACAGCACAGAACTTACTGGAAAGGATGCCCAGAAATGTGAGAGGACGGAGAGGGCGCCCCCCACCTTGTGTGTCCACATAGTACAGATTGAGATTATTTGCTGACCTGATCTCTGGCCCCGAGGAGTTTGTCTCAGACACCACTAAGGAGGGGACAGGTTTTCTGGAGGAGAGCAGCTTGACTCTCAGCAACAACGCATGTGTTTTTCCCTTCATGTGGCCTTTAGGTAGACCATCCATTTTGGTTTGTTCTGGACAGGGAGCAGGGTATGGTGGCACGCTTCTGTAATCCCAGCATTCTAGGAGGCTGAGGCAGGAGGACTGCAAATGCAAATCCAGCCTGGGAAATTTAGCAAGACCCTATCTCAGAATAAAAAAGCTAAAGGTATAGCTCAGTGGGAGGATCCTGGGTTCCATGCCCAGTGCTGGCACATTTTATCTGTCATTCAGCCTGGCATCCCTGTCCTCTGAAAGCAAGTCTTAGGTTGGCTCTGCAGGGAGAGAATCGGGGTAGTTGGAGAGGACTTGTGTCTGGCTGGAGAGCAATGACGTTGCCCATCCTCTCAGAGCAAGGGCAGCTCCTGAGAATCCTCCCACCCAACAAAAGGATGCCCGGACCACAGCAAGAGCCTCTCCTCTTAGCAAGTCTCCACTCAGTTCACTCAAAATTGCAAAACAGTATAAAGATGTCTCAGATGCTTTCTCTGACCTGGAGCCAAACCCAGTTGGCCCCTGCATTAACTTTAAGTGGGAGTAATGCTGCACTATCAAGGGATCCAACTCCGGAAGGAGAAAATTATCACAACAGCACTTTTTATTGTGCTAACCATGGTATCCCAAGAGCTTTATCTGTATCGATCCTTTTCATCCTTAAAAAAGATCTCTTAAGACAGATACTATTACTAGCTCCATTTGACAGTGAAGAGACTGAGGCACTAAAAGGTCATTTTACCAAGGTCACACAGGTCATGGGTAATGATCCCAAAATTCAAACCCAGACAATGTGATTCTTAGGACCCAGGCTCAATTAATTATAGATTTATCACATTTATAATTTACAAAGAATCACCCACTAATTATCCCATTTGACTTTCCCACCAACCATTGGGTCATTTTAAGAAGGAAACGTACAAAAATAGTCAATTTGTGTGTGTGTGTGTGGGACCGGGGTTCAAACTCACAACTTTGCACTTGTCAGGCAGGCACTTGTGCCATGGAGCTATCTCCCCAGCCTCTCAGAAACAGTCATTTGTCTAAAGTAATGCAGCTAAAATATTTTCTCTCCTCCCTCTTTCTATTGCTGTCTCACCCTCTCATTCGCTCACTCTCATTCTCCTTGTTTTAGAAACTGGACTCAGCACCTTGACACTGAGCTACATCCAGTGCTTTTTTATATTTGATTTTTGAGATAGAGTCTCACTGAGTCACTAAATTCCCCAGGCTGGGCCTGAACTTGGTGATCCTTCTGCCTCAGCTTCCCAGAGTGCTGAGATTGCGGGTACGTGACACCATGTCTAGTTATGTGTCACCACTTTTAACTATGCCTTAGAACCTGCTTTGAATAAGAGGCATTAAAACAAACACCCCAAAGCTCAGTAACTTTCTGGGAGAACACCATGTTCTCCATGGACTGAATTAGCAGACGAGCTATTACCTTACGTAAAGTACCTCGAAGATGCAACATAAAACCACCAGTCCCAAGAGAGAATTCCGAAACAGCATGAGGATCTTGTCTTAGACACTTTGTCTTACCTGGGCCAAACCCAATTATCACACCTACTAGTGTCCACCAGCGTGTGAACAGTACCTTAATAACCTAAAGGACAACAAAAGCCCAAGACCAGAATGGACAGGTCCTCCACCTCTGTCAGCAACCAGAAACAACCATTTTTCATGCATATTGGACAAGATAATTATCTTCAGAAGGTTTGAGAAACATGATGACATATATCATTTTATATAGAGCATTAAGGCTAGAATTTAGTGCAAGGCAATAAAGCAAATCTAAAAATATAAGGTAATAGAGTAAAATCAATAGGGATTATTAGGAGCAAAGTGTTACATCTGCGGCAATAAAGCCTTAGAAATCCAAGAAAACAATGTTCTTGTAAAGCTATAACAAATGACTATGGTTTAATCACTTGGTAAATAACTTGGTATTTCTATGGGTTTTATAGTTTTATGGCTTTAAAAAAAGGCACATTAGGGATTTATCCAAGATGTTTCTTATGAAGTGTGTATCCAGGAGAGGTATTTTTTTCACAATTTGTGCTTTTAAATAATAGTATATTATTTTTTCCGTGGATCTACTTTTTAAACTTGTGTTATGCTTTTAAGATATCACTTTCTAATAGGTTACCATAGAACCTCGAGTCTTTGAATGCACGAAATTATGTTATTCAAAAGCTTTTCCCAACTTCACAGAAAAGGCCAGAACTTGGGAATTCCTAAAGGAACTTGATTTTCCTAACTACTTTTCCTTCCTCTGGGTACTAATTGCAAGATATCCAAATGCTGGTTTAGAACTATGAAACCATTTTGCTTGAAGTTCTCATCACCTATTTAAATAACCCAAATCAAAAGAGGCTCTCCCCACCCCCACGCAGAGCTGCTCTGAATAGTCAAATGAAGATTAAACTCTTGATTTAAGTAGCTACATCTTAACTGTAATTAACACGTACATCAAATACTTTTTTTCCTTTGATATGATATGGTACTAGAATTTAAACCCTGATGAAGGTGCCAAAATTAACTGCAATGGGAAATGAATAATAATTCTAAGATGACTTTGCCCTTTGCATTCGTTTGCATTCAAGGTCTTTATCAGGTTCAGGGGGCTCCTGCCCCTAGGAAGTCTACAGGTCAGTCTCACAGGGCAGCCCCAAACTCTGTGGGTCCAGAGCAGGAAGGGAAACACACTCAGGTGACTGGGTCTAGGCCCATTCCTGCTTGTAGGGGGCTGCCTTCCCCACCAATGACCGCCTTAGGAAGAAAGCAAAATGGTCTTCACTGGGTCTGGATGAAGCCAGGGGAGGAGTTTAAAGTGGGGTGTGAGGCAGGGAGAAGGGATCAGGGATCTGCAAAGGCATTTGAAGCAGGCAAGAAGAGAGTGAATGTGGATGCAGAGAGGGACTAATTTGTAGTTTCTTCTTAGCATAGAAATCCCTTGATTTAACTTCCTAAAGCAGTAGTTCTCCGGGGGAAGGGTCTGTTTAAAACTTTAATGAAGGCTAGAAATGCATGCACAACACACGTGTGTACACACCATTGTGTACAGAGTGTAACTCCTCTGCCTCCATTGATGGCCATCCTTGAAATTAACAGCCCTCTGGAATTCTGGGTTGGTCAACAATGGACTTAATCCTGGGTCCCACATATTAATAAGGACCTGATACATAAAACATCATCTGCACCACTCGGTATTTACTGGAAAGACAGCTTACCCAAGATACACAAGAACCTACAAGACTGCTTCACAATGGACACCCACAAAGTCAGATGAGGAGATGGGCAAAGGGGCTGTCTGCACCCTGAGAACCAAAGATAAAGATTCAGTCCAAGGTCTGGAGCTCACTGCAGCGTCTGGCACAAGTGTGTAGCAGGAGGCCAGTGGATCTGAAAACTGGAGCTCCTCTGAAGAAACAAAAGCAGATTATCTTCTTCTTACCACGCAGGGAACAAGGTGAAATTCCCTAGGGTGTGGAATTCCTGAGCTAATTCAGTTAACCTGTTCTTACTCAAGTTGTTATAATCCATCAACCATTGCATCCTCCCATTAAAAGAACCAGGGGTGCTTAGAAAGGACTGCAGAAAAATGTGATGGTTGATTAAAAAAAAACTGAACAAGACGATAAGCAACCATTGATTGGGTTTGGACTTGAGTGCCAGAGTATTTACTGAAGAATTGGATTAGATCAGAGAAAGAACAGTCTTGTCAACCATTAGAAGAGCCCCCTGCAGTATATTCTCCACGTAGCATCTTTTCTAAACTCAGAATCACACCACGTTGCATTTCCATTTAAACGTACCAGATGGCATGCACCACTCTCAGGATAAACTTCAAGGCCCTCGTGAGGCAAGGTGGGCCCCGCACTGTGTGACTTCCACCTTCCGCCCCAACTTTGTCCCCTCCCATCCTCTCTCTGCTTGACTGTTCTCCAGGCTGTTCTTATCCAAGGTGCCAGACTCAGTCTTCCTCCAACCCCGTCAAGCTTTGGTATTTCCTGATCTGTCTGCTTCAGATGACGTCACGGCTGCTTTGGGAGGCCAGTCCTTCTCATCACTCCGTCTCCATTCCTTAAGATCTTCCTTAACTAGCCCACCCAGTGTGGTCCTCATTCCCAGGAATACTGTCTCCAGTGCATTCATTTCCACCTAAAACTCTTGCCTGGTCTGTTTTCTTCCTGGTGCTTGCTTCCCTATCTAGAAATCAAGGTCCAAGGGATTCAGGCTCTTGTCTGGTTTGTGAGCTTCTAGAATAGTGTCTGACATATAGTAGACGTTTATTAAATATTACTTGGGTGAACAAATAAAGGATCAAACAGTGGAACTGCTGCCTCATAGAGTAATTAATGACTTTTCCATCAGTAGAGGTGGATTAATCAAGTCATTTCCTTTATCAGAAATGCTCTGGAAGGCTCTTTGCATTAAATAGGTAGAGTGAGCTGAACTCTAGCTTTCATATTTGCATATTCATGGCTTTATGTCAGAGACAAGAAAGATCACTGGCTGCTGAGGTTGGGATGACTTGAGCTTATGCGTCAAGCATTCATACACAGGAGCTTTGTCCTTCATCATGTCACGTTGGCCGTAGAGCCTTTAAGAGTAAGGTCTGGGGAAGACCTTAGGTCACTGGGGATCCTGCCCCTGGGAAGCCATAGAGGTAGTTTTCGTGGGACCCTGAGTTAGCTCTTACTACACAAATGTTGCACTCAGGGTTTACAAGGGAAAAGATTTAATAGAGGACACATAATTTATAATATTATTTTATAATATTCACCCCAAGAGTCCTGCATAAGTCCAGCTGAAGACCTAGAGCCCATGGCAATGCCTCCACAAGTCCAACTAGAGACCCAGAGCCCACAACAATGCCTGATGCAGGCTTGTTTCATGGATCTGCACTGAGAAGGCCCAAAAGTCAGTGGTGAAGCTACAAAGTCGGTGGCAGGGGAAAGAAGCATCTGTGTCACCAGGCTAAGTGATTGTCCTGGAGCCAAGAAGTGATACTGCTTATATGCAGTAGAATTCTGGGCAAGAGTTAACCTCCCTGATCCTGAGTTTCCCCATCGGAAAAATAAGAATAAAAATATTTATCTTGCTGAGTTGGGTATTATTTATGAACACAGTATGAGTACGTGCAATGTCCCTAACAGTGCCAATACGTACTAGGGACTCAACAAAAGGCAACATTAGTTATGTATGCATAATCTGATGCACAAACAATCAGTATCTGATAAGAGGACTGATTTCCTGGTGGTGTTCGAGCAAGAAAACTATGGAGAGGATGGCTTTTGTTTACCCGAAAAAATAGTGTGCTTCTGCAAATTCTTTTCTGAAAGTAGGTAAACTTAAGTTCTGAAAAACACAAATCAAAATGAACATCCTAACTTGAACCTCCGTGCCAAAAACCTAGTTCACCTGCTCCCTTGACCTAGCTTCAGGTTACCCCACAGCAGGTCTAGGGGTTCCCTCTAGATCACCCCTCCCCTTGGAGTGGTGCTGGAGAAGGAGCCAGGGTTCTCCACAGCTTGGCGTCCAGCCTCATGGCATGCCAGCCCTCAGATTCTTTCTTGCAAGTGTTCCAGATTCTCCTATTCTTGGGGCTGACTCCCCACCCCCAGCCTAGAAGCCAAGGAGAACCCCTGGGGACAGTGTCTTCCCTTCAGCATTTGCTCAATGCAACCATAAAGCCGTTTTGCCTGTGAGAGACTCTTCCCAAATTCTCAACACACCGGTCCAGCCTGCCCTAATAGATGGCTGGAAGGTGGCATGATATCGAAAAATGAACACAAGTTTCGGAGTCACGTTTGGTAGGATTTTCTCCCTTGAGTTTCTAAATTTAATCTTCAAAATGCCTGGGAGGCTCAATTTACGCCCCTGTGAGATGGAAATCCAGTTGCCTACCTCATGGGTTTGTCATGAATGACTAATGAGGTAATACACAGTATTTTAAGGGCCAGATTGCCAAATGCTGCTCCTGTTTTATGCTTACATCCTCATCGCTACCCCTACCAGCCCCTCCAGAGAATTTTCCGGGACACCTCCTTGTCTAATCAGTCAGCCGGGAGCATCGCTGCTGCTGATAACTCAATTTCTTCTTTCTAGTGAAGACTTGATGTGGCCATGTCTAAGGAGGGTGCCAGCAACCTTCAAGCAGCATGGGCCAATTTATAGAGGACGTCCAGCTCCCTCCAACTGTCCCTCCCCCTATCATTCCCTGGTCCACTCTAGCCCCTCTCCCATCCATCCTCCAAAACCTGCATCTCACAGCTGCCCTTGAAGCCACTCACTAATTGGCAAGGCCATCTTGGTAATATCACTTCTGTGCCCTTAGCTAGGCCCTCACTTTGATGAAAGATTTCCTCACAGGTCCCAGTCCCAGCCCTTGGCCCTGCACTCTGGGTGCCAGGGTAATGTAATCACTGTGTCTTTGGGAAATGAAGAGAGAGGCTAATGCCACGCTTCATGGCTAGGGCACTCGGGCATCCCTCTACCCCACACGCTCACACTCCCAGGACTGCCTTCTCTACCCTTACCTGTTGCCAGGGGCACACGAAGGAGCTGCTCCCCAAACACATGAGCATGGAGCTTAATGAGAAACGCAGGCAGGAGGCAGAGGAGGCCACATCTATTATGGGAGACAGCCACCCCTACCAAGAGAGCAGTGCCTTCCCGAAGCTGGGGGCTGAAGGCCAGCTCCTTGCTCATGGAGCCCCGGGGTAAGAAGCTGATGGGAACAGGAACCAGCTGACCTAGGACTTCAAAATGCTGCTCAGCCTCTGGATCCATCATCGTGGACATCAGGGGCTGTCGCAGCGGGTCTATGCTCACCGCCCTGCTCAGGCAGGTAACCACGTGGTTGTCTTCCTGCAGCTTGTATCCCTACTGTCTCCCCCACACAGCTCACCCAGGAGTTGGGGGACAGGATAACACAGTAGCTGGGAGCACAGATTTTGAGTCCAACAAGTCTGGGTGGACACTGAGCCTCATCTGTCTACTGGTTGTGACCTTGCACCTCTGTTAGGGCCCAGTTCCCTTAACTATGCAGAGAGAGGGCGGACAAGTTATCCCCACCTCATGAAGCACTGCAAGGGTTAAAGGATCTTAAGCAAGAAGTGCTTTGCAGAGTGGACATTGACAGCAGCGATCAATAATCATAGGAATGACAATAAACATTTACTGAGGACTCTCGGGAACTGAATTAGGTAGTGGGAACACAGAGAGGAGAAAGATATGGTCTTGATGTAGCGAAGACGGCCATAAAAGTAGATACTAAGACAGAGAGATGCGCGGGGAATATGGGAGCCCAGCTGCACATCACAGCTCTTCCTTCTAACGCGCCAAAATCTTCTTTCCTAAATCTCCTCCCACTGGCCTGAGTTCAGTCCCCCAGAGCATCCGAAACCTGCCGATCCTTCTTCCACATGACAGTCTCCCAGCCCTTGTGGACCACAAATCATGTCCCCTTAAGTTCTTTCTTTTCTGGGTTAAGTGGGCCTGGTTCCAGTCTAAAAATAATAAGCTTGCCTTATCTCTCTACATGCCTCTCTCCAAGGAACAAAAGCTATTTCACCAGCCCCAGCTCATCCATCTTCTCAGCACTGTGGGCCAACAAAGAAAGGATAATTTACCTGCCCCAACCCAGGCCCAAGACCAGGAGAAATTCAATTCAATTCCAGTTCTCCCCAGAGTTCCCTAGGTGGGCCCCTGCAGACCCCAGCATAGAATCACAACCATGACTATAGCCCACATGTCTGCAGACACATCTCACCATGCTGATGAGATAGTCACTGCCCAATTCATATATCAGGCAACCAGGCATCCGGAGGAAGAGTTAAGGTCCCCTGGACCAGGGCTGAGAGAATATCTGGCATGTGTTTAACAAAGACACCAATGCCGGTGTGCACCCGTGCACTCCCAAGAAGTTCTGACCTGACTTTCCCGACTGTCTTGGCATCTCGATATAGTTTCCAAAGCCCTGCGAGGCGTTCACATATGGCCACCAGGATGGAAGCCCTTCTCAGCCATCTCTCCTAGCCTAGCATTTCCTTTTGCACTTGAGAGAGCCTACAGAGCAGAAGCAGTGTGTCCAAGGTGGCAAAGTTACTTAAAGAAGAGAACAGAGTCAGAATTCCTGGCTTCTGGCTTGCATTCCAGTATCCTACAAATTTCATACTACTACCTGCAACTCACCATTCTGATTTCGTGCTGGAATCTATCCTGTGTGGCTATTAAATGCTAAAAGAAATAGGTAAGGATGCTAACTCTTTCGACCCACTCTTCACGTTAGTTCATCTCTTTTCTTTTTTCTTTTTCTTGTTTTGCTTTGTCTGTGCTGGAGAGGTAACCCAGGGCCTTATATTGCTAAGCATATATAACATCGCTAAGCCCTGAATGACACACCCAGTCCTGCTGTCTTACTTACCTATCTGCTGAGACAAATACCTGACACCCAGAGTTGAAGGGGGAAAAGTCTATTTAGCTCATAGCTCATAGAAGTTTCAGTCCGTCATCAGCTGGCTTCAAGTCAGGATGGCCTGGCAGAGGAGAAACAGTTCATGGTGGAGAGAAGGGAGCAAAGAAACAAGGGACAAGACAAGCTTCTTTCTGTCCCTTAACTATATCCCGGCTGCCACCAGAGCAGTGCCAAACCAATCAACGGACTTAGTAGTCACCCACCCTTAATCCTAACATCACACCGGGTATCAATTCCTGCGTCTCATACTCTAGATCCAGCCACCTCTGGAAAAGCCCACCTGTGACCACAGGAGGCCTTGAGAGGACACTGAGGCACAGCCATAAATCCCACCTCCTCTTTCCTTTCTTCTTTGTTCCCCTCTTCCCTGTGAATTCTGTCCTCAAATGTGGTACCAAAATGCTACCCACAGACGAAGACCCCTGTTCAGTCTTCAGCCAAAAGAATACACAGAAAAGAACCTCATTGTAAATCAAAAGCCAAAAGCAATTCTTAAAACCAAGTTAAGGTCCTGAGCACTCAGCCAGGCCTCTTTGGAAATCAATCCATCAGGTTCACTCCCCTGCTAGATAAAGCAAAGGGGAAGAAAGCAACAATATTAAAATTCCCGAAATGCAATTTGAAATAAATAAGTGATATTTTCTGGCCAAGGTAATGCAAGGGTTGTAGTTCCCCATGTGGTTGGAGCTACTTTACATTTTAATAAATGCACATGGAGAAAATAATATTATTGCTCTGATATTGGGAGATTATTTGTGAACATAAAGTATTAGGACTTGTCAGGAAGGCATTTATTTTCTTTTCTCTCCCTTCTCTACCACAATATTCTTTCACCTAATGGAAGATGATTGCAAAAAATAATTATAGCAAGCAGGGGCCAACGTACATCAGGTGAGCAGCAAAAAACTGAAGGCTATCTGGTATTGGAGGGGAACCACGAGAAAGGGGGTGTGCGTGTGTGTGCGTGTGTGTGCGTGCGTGCGTGCGTGCGTGCGTGCGTGCGTGCGTGCGTGTGTGTGTGTGTGTGTGTGTGGAAGCAGGGGGCAGTAATTGCGCATCAATCAGATGATTACAGAGTGGGTGGAAAAAAATTAAGGCGACTGATTGGCTGCTGAATGTTCTACTCCCAGATGGAAATCAGAACATGGATCAGAACTCATTAGCCAAATTATCCATTTCCTATATCCATGTGGAAAAGCCCAAAACATAAATGGAGTTTTAAGTTGGAGAAAATTATCTAAACTTACGATGCTTCAATGGATAAGCCTAGAGCCGGAGGAGATGGGGAGTCAGAGCCAGTCTCTGACAGTTCTTAAAATCTTCAGGTTAGGGACTGGGGAAATAGTTCTGTGGCACAAGTACCTGCCTGGCAAGTGCAAGGTCATGAGTTCGAACCTCAGTTGGGCCCCCCCCAAAAAAAATCTTCAGGTTATTTGTATTCACATATATGTATTGGTTGTAAAGGAGATTCCATGTTTTTTTTAATGTTTCCAAAAGAGCTGTTTATTAAAAATAAACACAAATTTAAAAGTTAAGAACCTCATACTGCTCCATGTCCTTCATTAAAAAAATAACAATAACCAAAAAGCCACATCCAGAAATGAGTATTATAGCTCTGCAAAATTTAAACATAAGCATTATCATAGGGCCTAGAAATCCCCTCCTGTATATGAAAGTATGTCTTTATACAAACGTTCATAGCATTATCCGTAATAGTCAAGAAGTGGAAATAACCCAAAAGTCCACCAATTGGTGGACTTTTCCCATACAATACAGTAGTGACAGTAGCAGCACAGCCAGTATTCACTGAGCCCTGGGAGCCAAGAACTGGGCTAAGCAGGTTCCGTTGTCACCTCATTTAATTTCCCCACAACTCCCTGAGGGAAGCGCAGTTATTATCCTCACGTCTCAGACATTTCTATTTCCATTAAAGAACTTCGCCAAAATGTAAGCAGACATTAACACTGGCACTCTGTCCCCCACATGTGCCTGCTTGACCCCCAAGTCACCCTAGCAACCTGCCTCTTTCAAAAAGAGTCTAGGTAGTCCTGAAATCTTCCCATGAGTCTCCTCTCCCCCGAATCCTGAAGATGCATTTCCAAGAGTCTCACCCCCCTGAAGTCCTGCCTGAGTCACTACTCGGGCCCGTAGCACCTTTGTCTCTGCAAGTAGCTGACATTCTCAACTCTACACAGCACCAGTTTCTGTCCAGATCTGCAGGGTTCTAGGGAGGTGACCAAGGCAGCTTCAAACAACCAACCTGGAAACTGCTCCAGTGGAGATGGTAGACCTTCCGTATTATCAAAGGGAAGTTTGGCTCTCACCAGCTCTCGTACCTGGTCCCCTCTGTACGCCTCATACCTCAGGGAGGGAATGATTCTTCCAGCCTCTCCAGCTTTGGCTCCCTTATCCCTTTTGATTACAGGACCAGAGCCTTGCATTCGTAGAATGCTCTGTAGCCCGCAGACTTCCATGGCAAAAACACTTTCAGAGCGTGTGAAAGGTGCTCATCATTCTACTGTGGGCCAGGCCAGCCTGTCATCGAAAGTCTGTCCCTTCTGTCCTTGACCCTCACATCCTCATGAGTTAATATGAAACGTTGCTCGGGAAACTGTTCAACGTTCACTCTTGTTCGAATAGGCCATCAAAACATCCCTGCCCTCTTGAGAACATACTCCTCATGAAGAAATGGGTTTCATCCACTCCTCAGTCGATGGGCATCTCGGTTGTTTCTAAGATTTAGCTACAGCAAATTGTGCTGCTATAGACACAGGAGCAAATATATCGCTGCAGTGTGGTGTTTTCTATTTGTCTGGAAGAATACCTAGAAGAATAGCTGAGCCAAGTGGGACCCCCAGTCTTAATTTTCTGAAGACCAATTTTAGATGCTCATATCTGATCATCTCCACTTTGAAGATAGCAGTATGCAAGATAACAACCAGTGTCGATTTCCTACCATCTTATTTAAAAATTTTGTGTCATTTTTAATGTTTATTTATTTATTTATTTTCTGTTCTTTTTAAAATAAAGAACAATTAGAAACGAAAGAAGTGGGGAATAACGTTGTGCAGTGGTTCATAGCACAAGATCTGGAATTGGGTCAGAACTAACAGTGCAGCCGGACGGACGTGTGACCTTGGGCCAGTCCGTTCAACCTCCGGAATCTCTGTTTCTTTGTCTACAGAACAGAAATAATAACAGCATCTCCCAATAACTCTGAGGTATCTACATAAAATGCTTATCTCTGTGCCTGTCGCAGAAGTGGCCCAAGATCCCAGCTCTTTGTGGGTCCACCCAGCCGAGTTTCCTACAAGTGGACAAACACCTGAGGTCTCCACAGAAGGAAGCGGAACGCAAAGCTGCCACCCGCCCCCTCCCACCTGCTGCCCCGGCACAAGCCTCTAATGAAGCCCTGCCTGGATGCCAAGTCCCTCCGGTAGATTGAGGAGGAGACCTCGTTCTCACATGTCCCACGGCAGGAATAATTCTGGCCAGTTAGCCACAGTTGTCACACTCAGGACCTAGGAAAGGAAATCATAAATAATAAATACCACATAAACAATGTCCAATTAACCGCGCCACCAGCCCTGGGGGAAGACATGCATTAATTCTCTTGGCAAGAGGCTAAGCGGAGACATTTTAAAAAGCCACCTAAGGCACTCAGGTGTGGCTCTGGAGCTTGGCTGGCCTTCCAGAAGATGCCCCCTTCCTCCTGGTCCCTTTTCTTGGCGTCTAGGCTCTAGCAGGAGGGACACGCGTACATCGATTGTCAGCGCTTCCCCAGCCTCAGTTTAGCACACTGTGTGTGGAGTCCTGGTTGGCTGTAACCTTAGCCATTCGACTTTCCCGCTTCTCCTCTATTGTAATAGTGACTGCATTACACTTCTCTTCAGTATCAAATACTCCTCTGGCCTGACGGTTTTGCTAATGCCCACAGCGACTCCTTTGTTCACCAGGGCTCCCCGTGGGCAGCCTGGATCGTGCCGCGTTCACAGGCTGTCCCTGCGGATCAGCTGCGCTGTGCCAGAAGCGCGCAGTGCTGGGAACACACATCTTGGTGCTGGTCACAGTCTGCGGGCAGGCCCACAGCCCTGCCTCTGAGCAGCTCGCCAAGTTCCCAAGACCTCGGGGACCATCGCGCCCAGGGACAGAGAAAGGGCTGGCGAGACTGGACAGCTTTTACCCTCGCCACGGGGCTTTGTGATTCAGGGTGCTTATAGAGCTCAGAAGAAAGGAGCTTGGCAATGAAAGGAGCCTTTGGGGGAGGAGAGGGAGGACCCTAAAAGCACCTGCCTAGGAGCGCGCGGGAAGAGCTCCAGCCAGGCACCTCCCACGGACCGAGGAAGGGCACCCGAGGCTAAATGTAGCGGAAAAGCAAGGTTAGTGAATTTAATGAGGTGATCTTAGGAAGCTTAATTCGGCTCGATAGCCTGCGGCTAGAGGAGGAGCCCAGCGTAGGAAGGCATAAGCTAGGTCTTTGCTAATTAGATTTCACGAGCGCCTTGTATTCAGTACCTCGTTCCGCGGTAGCCCGCCCGGTGGATGGGACGTGCCTTATAGGGGTTCTGGAACCACCCCCACCTATTGCCTCCGCCCTCTCTCACCTGTCCGGCTGCAGAACCCTCCACAGCCCACCACTGGCCCATCTTTCCCGCCCGGGGTGGTAAAGCATGGGCCCTGCAGAGTGGCAGTGGGTTTCCCGTGGCCCCAGTTGCTACATGGGGCTGGGCAGCTCCCCTGGGTGCCCCTTGGGCTCCTTCCCCAGCAGGCCGTGGCAGTGCTCATCCAGCAGCGGTGCTTGCGTCTTCGGCGAGCGACAGTTCTGTGTCGCTCCTGCTGCCCGCAGGCCCTCGGGGAACCTCGTTATTCACCTGTGGGTTCTCCTAGGCTGAACCCAAAGAGCAAGAGGCCTGCACGAGGAAGGAGAAGGGAGCCGCCCCCCGTGCTCCACGCGTTCTGCCCTTAAGGAAGTCTTCGTGGACTCAGTTTCCCCACCTAGACAATGTCTAACTCAGAAGGCCTTCACGGGAAGGAGTTTGGGGCTTGCTAGACAAGGCTCTACGTGTTAAGATTGTAAGGGGAGTGGAAGTCGCTTAATGCCTACGTGATAATAACAGCCAGCAATTAATAACAGCAATAAGAGTTCTCTGAAGCTGGAGAGCTGCTTATCTGGGCGCAGGAGACAAGCTGCTGCTCCCGGGGGACAGCCCCACCTGTGGAAAGGCTGCGCCCCCCAGTGGAAGGAGGCCGTCATGGCCGGCTAGAGCCAGCCGCAAGTTGCCTCTTCCCAGGGGACAGCTGCCTCCTGCAGCCCTTTCCTTCCCGGCCTGCACTTCCGCAACAGAACACAGCTCAACCCGTGTCAGACCCGTACAAATAGTTCCAAAACACATCGAAATGCGTTAGAGCAAGTCCCTCCCTTGCCACTTGGGCCCCAGGGTTTTCCCTGTGGAAGGAGGAGGTAGGCTGCCCTCAGTCCACCTGCTCCATCATTTTCTTGGATTTAGGGAGCAAGAGGCCCCACTCGCCCCCATGGCAGAGCCTCTGTCCCCTCTATGGCTTCCTGGGGGGGCCCTAGCTCTAAGCCCCACAGCCAGCCAGGCTGCCAGAGAGACCTCTTGGAAGTGGATAATTGCTTAATGAGGTGAACATGCAGGCTTGCAATTTAAATGCCCTGGCAAAGCAGGCCCTGCACAAGCAGGCTCCAGAGCTGCTTACTTTAGCTAGAAATCGCCTTCTGGCCGCTTTGGCCCCTCCCCATTATCCTCCCAGGCTTCTGCTGCCCACACTCCGGGCCCTTCACCTCCCCCTCGATACTTGCCGATCCTTGATCAGACTACGCTTTTCGAAAGAAGAGAAAAAAGACCATGAGAGTCTGGAGGGAGAAAAGCAAGCGTGTCCGCGAGCGGCAGCTGGGGACAGTTTCCAGGCCTCTGTAGAACGCAAGGGGAACGAATGCTTCCAGAACGTTCCACGCGGCCCCTGGGCCCCTCCCTTCACCACTAACCTTGAGCCAAGTTATTTTGTAGCCCAGATACTGTGGTGAAAGTTCTGCCCCTGCATCCCACATTGGGAAGCCCAGGTCTCTGCCTGGCATCACCCCCTGGGTGTGTAGGGTCCCCTGGGATGTGGCCAGGTGGCCACCCTGCAGCTGCAAAATTCAGAAGACAGTTTCTAGGGAGTCTGGATTCTTTAAGGCCCCTGTGAAGTCAACCATGATATTACTAATTCTTAATGCTTATGTAGTCATTTATGTCCCTCACCTAAAGGTCTTCCTGGCCTTCATTTGTTCAGCTCTGCATGACAGCCCTACTGGACAGCCACTATTTCTCCCTAGTTTACAGGCTTGGAAACTGAGACACAGGAAAGCCAGCTCACTCATGCATACCACAGGGTCAGAAGGCACTAACCCAGATTCCAAGCACGGGCAGGTGAGGCTCCAGAGCCTGAGCCCATCTACACTGTACTCACCCGTGTCTTATTGAAAACAATACTTTAATAAGATTGCTAACTGATGGGCGAGTTCCCTCTGCGTGCCCTGGAACGCTCGTGACAGCCTTGTGAAGCAAAGGTGCTGCATCCTCTCGAGTAGTGGAAGCCCAGAGCTCGGATAGCTCGCCCAACCCCAGAGATAGTGAGGGCAGCCCGATTCCTCCTCACAGCCGGGGCCCTGCTCCCTTCCAGCAGGCACAATCCAAGCGCCTCCTTCTCTGAGCCACAGGATGAATGTGAGGAATAGCAAATCCCCCAATCTGGCCCTGGAGCAAAGGTGCTGCATCCCCAGGAGACCTCAACCCCAGGGCCCCTCTCCCCAGCTCCCAGTGTCAGGCAGAATGTGCAGCTCCAGGCCCACGCGTGACAGGCACCTATGGCTAAGAATGGCGGTGTACTTAAGTGAAACTGACAACTTTCATTAACCCAAGTAGGCATTAAAACATGCTGCTTGTGTCTGGACAATGAAGAGCCGGCTGCAGGTGGCGAGCAGGGCCCTGTGTACAGATTCTGTGGGCCGCATCCTGCATCCATCCATCCATCCGGCCATCCATCCCTTTCCTTGCATTGCCCCCCCTTACAGCAGTGACCCCAGGACTCTTCTCCCTGGTATCCTTCTGTGTCACCAGGTGGTAAGAGGTCCAGGGTCCTTGGGTGCTGTGTGACTCCCTCTGCCTGTGCCTGAAGACACAGGTCCCTGATTGACTGCATGAAACCTGGTACTTTAAACCTGGCCATGATCCTGGCAGTGACTGAGGAGACGGCGAGTAGAGACAGAGCTCCGTGGGATCCGGTGTGAGTCAGGGCAGGGCAGCAGCAAGCAAAGTGGGAAAAATGGCAAGAGGGTAGGAAGAACCCGAGGAGGAAGCAGGCCCCGGGGAGGGGGCGGGGCTGAGGCCACCCTTCCCTCACACTTGATCTTTGCTTAGGTTCGGGAAATGGTAATGATAAGCGCATCTGCCACCTCGTGGTTTGCAAGCCCTTGGACACGTGCCGTTTCTTTTGTTCCTTCTCAAAACTCCTGTGAGGGAGAAGGCCCCGGCCTGATTTCTCTTTCCTACCAGCGATGATAATAGAAGGCTCAGAGAGGGCAGGGACCACGGGTGAGGCTGCCAGTCGTAGATCCCAGGTCCTGGATGAGTGCAGCCTGGCTTCTCCGCCTCACCTCATCTCAGAGGTCCTTCATTCTGTTCCCAATGCAGAAGGCTGGCGAAGTGCAGATGGGCTGGCTTGGGAGACCCCAAGTCTGTGCGGCCTCAGAGACAGCACTGAGCACACCTGGCTCCAGGAATGTGCTGTGTGCACCACCTACCCCTGTGGCCACCCGACATATCTTGGGCCACCAAGGTAGCACAGATGCTAGAGTAGGCCACCACGGCCTTCACAGTGCACTACCTGGCTCTGTCCCTCATCTATATGCTAGGCTGAGTGAGGGCTGCCAGAGGTACTGTGAGCACACGGGCTCATTAGGAACATTCGCAAGCAGTGGCTCTTGCAGTGCTACCAAAGAGCAAGTCATGCTTCTGGCCAGGAATGCAGTCCAGCTGGTGTTTACTGAGCACTCTAGTGTCACCTGGCGCAGAATGTCCCAGACCCACAGGGCCATAGTCATGGTTTAGCCCTACATATCCCCAGAGCCTCTCGTGCTCACAAGCTGGGCTTTGGGGCACAGCATCTCATGTATCAGCCCAGGGCCCTCACTGTGGGTACGATGCCAAGGAGGCGGCACCAGGACCGGGGCTGTGGCCCAGTCATTCTAGTTCTACTGCCTGGCACCTGTCTTAAGCAGGGCTACTTGGAGAGAGTGGAGGGAGGAAGACAGGAAGAAGGGGAGGAGGGCGTCAGATCTAAGTAGCTGGATGACCCGAGTCGCGGCATTCTGGGGCTGAGCAGTCATCTCGAAGCGCCTCAGGTTCCTCTAAAAGGTGAGGCTGAAGGGTGGTGGATGGGACGGAGGCCCACACAGGGACAAGGGGTCTCCGCTCCACTCTCTGGCCTTTTCTTATCAGCAGGCCTGGCCACCCAGAGCTGCCTGTCCCCAGGGCCAGGGGAGGTGACAGCCCTAGCATAGCCGCCCACCCATGTGGCTGCTACTGTCAGGCAGAAGATGCCACCGCGAGGCGGACTGCTGCGTCGCTGCTCACGGCTCCTCAGGGGACCACAGCACAGAGTAGCTCCTTCCCACCCAGCTGCTGGCATGGGGACCAGCCTGGCTGGCCCCTGAGGCTTCCACACTCTTCCACTCTCCTGCCACCTCCCCCACTCAAGACCCCACATCCTCAGGGCCTGCTTGCACCTACCCAGCCCTGTCCCGGGTTCCCCAGACCCAGGGCAGCTACTGCTCCCTCCCCCATCAGGAGCCAGGGCTGCACACAGCGGGCGGGAGATGCCGCCCTCCAGCCCAGCTGCTGCAGATGCCACCAGAAGGGAACCAGGCCGCTCCAGCCCTCATCCGCCTACCCACGCCCATCAGTGTTCGGTGGGAATTTGTGGGTCTAATCAAAGCACTAAGCTAAGCAAGGGCCCAGCATCCCTCCAACGGTGCAGGGTGCAGTGGCTTGGGTGTCTGAAGGGGGGATTCAGAGTCACAGCACATACTGGTGCAAAGCACAGTCCCTACCCTGGCATGCAGACTCCACCCCTGAAGGTGGGCCAGGGCAGGCCAGGAAGTGTGTTCTAGGGCCCCGATAAGTCTAAGCCAGCAGGGAAGGGAGTGCCTATTAATCTACGCCTCACTGATCAGACCTGCCATGGTCTTCACACCCCTGAAGCTCATGCTGACCCCAGCCTTAAACTTTACAAAGTTTTTATTTTCTCCCTCTGCTTGTTCTTTCTTCTCTTCTCTGATTTCTTTTTTAGGCAGAGCCCCTCTAAGTTCCCCAGACTTGAACTTGTGAACCTCCTGCCCCAGCCTCCCAGAATGCTGGGGTTACACGCATATGCCACCCTGCCCAGCTAACCAGACCAGTTCTTACAAAGCTCACGCTTCCCACCCTCCAGCCTCACCAGCTGCTTCAGCCAAAAGAGCAAGCTGAGAGCAAGCGCTTATGGAGGCCATATTTCTCAGATCCAAGTAAGATTTTTTTTTTTTAAATGTATTTGGTACAGGGTTTCACTATGCAACTCAGTCTCATAGTGGTCTTCCTGTTTCAACCTCCCCAATACTGGGATTACAGGTATGTGCCACCAAGCCAGGTCTCAGTGGCCAGCTCAGTGCACCTGGCGGAGGGGCTGGATGGCATGCAGTGCTGGAGATTGAACCCTGGTCCCTGTGCTTGCCTAAGCAAGTGCTTAGTCTGCTGAGCTATCTCTCTGATCCCCACATGAGAATTACAAATTGGAAGTGACACAGGTCCAAATATAGCATTAGGCTTTGACGCCAGCCATGAAGCCCTCCTTCCTGGGATTATCTATAGTGGAATGATGAGGCCAGAGGCTTTGAAGTCCCAGGGCTTGGGCACACATTCCAGCCCCGCCTTATCCTAGCTGTGCGCACCAGGCAAAGCGCTTGACCTCTCTGGGCTTCTCCCCCATCTGTCTAGTAAGGGTGAAACCACAGGATGGCTGGGAAGATCAGATGTAGCCTCGCCTGCTGGCTCCTTTAGAGAAGTTCCTGACGGAGGGGAGCTGCTATTATTAGGGCTTCTGTGGCCAGTCCCAAAGTGCAGAGGGCTAAAGGGCAGGCCTCTGGGAGAAGAGCTGGAGAGCCGATTCCTGCTGATAACGCTGCACACTGCAGGCTCCGTCACCTCCAGCCCTGAGGAGCTCCAAGGGCCACGGCCTTCCGCCCACCTGAGCCACCTCTGACAGAGAGGCTCAGCGAGCTCCCGGCTGCTGCTGCGGGCAGCCAGGCCCAGCATTCACGAAAGACAAACAGAAAAGCTGCTGGGCGACCTCTCTGCCCCAGCTCCGTGAAAACCTTTGTTTTGTGCAGAAGGAGGGGTGCCACCCGCTCTCGGTAAACAGGCTCAGCCACTCAATTAGCTGTGGCTCACCAGTGGTGTTGATCAGGCCCAGCAAAAGGCCAAGGCCTGCCGCGCCTGGGTTGCTTTGCTTTTCCTGGCTGTGCCGAGGAATCAGAGGCCCACTTGAGGTGACCCTGTTTCATCTCAGGTACTCACAGGATCCCGTGTCTCCTGAAACACACTGTCCCAGTCCCCCAAGGCCACTTTCAGCTGAGATAGCTGGCCACATGGGTAAGGAGGGAGACCGGGCCAGGGAAGGCACTCGGAAGAAGGCTGCCACAGGGGTGCTTAGCTTTGGGACTGGCAGTAGACAGAGTTCTGTCTGAAGAGACAGACGGAGGCACACAGCACATGGGACAGTGGCCCGGACGGGACAAGGCAAGACTGGCCTGGCCTCCTGTCTCTGCTCCCCGAGGTACCTAGGGAGAAGGGCTGGCTGAGGAGCCGTGGAGAAGGCATCTGTTTACAGCCATCTATCTCCCATAATTAGCCATTTAGGAAGAAAATAGCCTTCAAATTCAAAGGTAAATTGACTTACATTGGGATAATAACATTTGATTGAGCACGGGAAGTTCATCTTTAGAGTATGAGAGCAAACAAATTGCTTTTCTTCCCCAGTGCTTGGAAAGCAACGAAATGAGATTGCAGGTGCTCCCGGAGCTGTGTTCCCACTGCCCTGGGGCATTAGCGGCCCGTCTCCACCGCCCAAGCAAAGGTGTCCACGCTGCCTGCACCATCTCTCTGCCGGTTGCTTTCTGATCTTTTTTCTGGAGAGTTTTAAAATTATATTGCATCACATTCAGGCAGCAATCACTTATTATTGTCAACAAGAGCATGAAGAAACATAAATTCTCTTCCTTAGATGGAGGCTGCTTCGTAAATACATTTCTTTATTGCTTCCTAGATTGGAGAGATAGTGTTGCACTTTGGCTTCCTGAAACATTGGGGTTCTGGGGAGAGAGGGGAGATTGAGGGTTGAAATGTTGCTTCTAGTTAAGGTTGAAAGGTCCTGGGTGACTTTTCGCAGATGTCCCCAGCTGCTGAGCTTCCTTATGAGGGGATCAGTGAAGCGTAAGAGGGGGCGGAAGGAGCAGGCAAATGACAAGCAGCCTGCATGGGCCAGGCTCGGATACCTGAGCTACAGGAGCCCCAAAACTGCACACCTCGGGCACACCCTGGCCCTCAGAGGTTAGACAAAAGTTCTCATTGTCCTTACAATCCTAACAGGAGCTACAGCAGAGCTTTATTACAACTACATCTTCCTTCCATTTCTCTTTCTGGTTATATGTTTCTGGAGTGGAGGTGAAGGGTTGCAGGCCACCCACAGGCCAAGGGCATGTGTGTTAGTGACCACAGCTGTACCTGCAAGCAGCTGGCTAGTGGACACAAGGGGGCTGAAGACCTCAAGTCCAAATAAAAAGGATCAAAGCAAAGAAACACACTTCCCTTATGCTAATATGGGCTCCTTTGTTATCCATTCCTGTGTCCTAGGGATACCTGTCATCCTAGCACTTAGGGAAACTGAGGCAGGAGGGTGCAAGGTGAAGCACAGCCCGGGCAACTTAAGGAGATCTCATATCAAAACCAAAATGGGGGGACGGCGAGACGGCTCAGCAGTCTAAAGCACCCACTTAGGAAAGCTTAGGCAACTGCAGGGGCTGTAGTTTCATCCCTGGCACCACATGCTGCGCCAACCTCACCCCCAGGGTAGGCTGAGCCGGTCATAATAATCAAAACATAAAAATAAACTGTTGGTTATTTTTTAAAAAGTGGAATGAAAAGGGCTGTGGCTATAGCTCAGTGGTAAAGCACCTGCAGGATCAACCCAGGATGGTAATAAATAAATAAATTAAATTGGCAGCATAAAATAATGCATGTTTGGGGCTGGGGAGACAGCTTGGTAGTCTAAGCATCTGCCTGGCAAGTACAAGGACCAGGGTTCAATCCCTGGTGCCACACGCCATGCCGGCCCCAGAACACTTGGCGCATCATGCTGGCCACTAAAACCGGGCATGGTGGTATACTCCTGTAATCCTAGTACTGGGGAGATGGAGACAGAAGGATCACTATGAGGCCAAATTGCGCGGCAAGACCTTGTACCAAATAAATAAATACAACAAATAATGCACGTTTATTATCGCCACTGTATGTGAATCAAACATCTAGGCCTGGTTCAGTGGACTTTCTGCTTTGGGGTCTCTCCCCAGACTGTGGTGTGGTGTTCCCTAGGGCTGGGGCTCACTGGGAGTGGGATGTGTCTCCATGCCACTAGGGTGTCAGGCCTGGAGTCTCCATTCATTGCTGGCAATTGGTCCTTGTCACGCGAGCTTCTCCAGCCCCAAAGCTTTCTATATCCAAGCAAGCAGCCAAGAGGACAAGAGAGGCAAAGGCAGTGAGCCGCGCAGACGAACCACGGGAGCCGGTCTCTTCTAACTGTGCACGTCACAGCCCGGCACTCCGGCTGCATCCTGCTGGTGAGAAGTGAGTTACTCGCTCCTGTCCATACTCAGAAAGAGGAGCTACTGCAGTAGGACCTGGCGTGTTCCCCAGAGCTCGGGATGTTCCAGGCTCTATCCCCAGCCTGGCACCACTGGGAGGTGGTAGACTATTGAAGAGATGGGGCTGAATGGGGCAAAAGCTTGGTCCAGCGGAAGTTCTGGCTTTAGTTTTTTGAGGAATCTCAGCACTGATTTCCACTGTGTTTGCACTAAGTCACATTCCCATCAGCAGTACGGGAGGAAGGATTCCCCCATTACCCTGAGCCAGGCCAGCATTTATTGTTCTTTGATTTCTTGACAATCACCGCGGTTTCTGAAGTGAAATGGAATCTCAGTGTCGTGTTTTTGCAATGTCTGGGGATACTGCAATTTTTTTCATATATTTATGGGCCATTTTTACTTCTCCTAAGAAATATCTATTCATGTTACCCATTTTCTTTGGTCTGTTATTTTGGGGGTTCTTATGGAGGACCCCCTGGGTGACTCTCCTTGAAAGAAGAGCAATTATCTCCATTGTGACCAAACCTCGCCCTATTTTCATGTACCAATGTGTGCACAGCTGGCTAAGATTTTCCCTTGTCCTTTTAATTGGCTTTAAGCAATGCAAACCAGTCCAGCTGAGGTGCTAATGTACAGTATTGGAAGCAAGGTGACAGGTCAGTGTTGCTCTATCCCCAGAGCTCCCAGAAAATATCTGTGAGCAGGGAGGACCCGGCTCCATGCTGTTGGCTGGGATTGGGCCTCAAGATGACAGGCTGCGACTTCCCAGGGCATAAAGGCTTACAGCTGAAGCAACAACCCCAAAATATTAAATACTACCTCTGATTGTGTTTGTGTTATACGGATCGCTCCTCTGCATGTCCTTCTCTCTGTATATTGCAGAGTGATTTCAGACCACCCACCCAGCCCGGCTCAGGGCACCCACGAGTTTCCCACCACTCTCCCCACCACTCACCCTCAAGCCACTCCTTTCCTCGTCAATTAATAAAGCCCAGATTTGGTCCTGGTTTGAGGCCTTGGTTCTAGATATCCACTATCTTCTCTGGACTTAGGACCCCCTAACTCCACATGTGCCTTAGTGTCTTTATTCTCACCATGGATTGCACTGGAAATGGTAGAGTCAGAGTTCCAATGACTTTTCCAGGGGATTACAAATGTAAACTCTCAGACCTTGACGAAGATTGGGAAAGGCTTACTATAAGGTTCTCATTTTTTGTTGTTGTTCTTTATATATGTTAGGTATTAGTCCTCTGGAGAGTAGCTGGCTAAAAAAAAAAAAAAAAGCATTTTTTTCCTCATTTTGTAGTTTGTCTCTCCACTCTGTTAGTGTATTTGTTTAGTTCTGGTTTTTGTTTTTGCTGTGCAGAAGCTTTTTAATCTAATACAATCCTCCCTTGTTGACTCTTGCTGTCATCTCTTGTGCAGCTGGACTTCTGTTCCAAAAACACTGGTCAATACCTATAATTTCAAGAGTTTTAACTATTTTATCTTTCCTCAAGTTAAGTGTTTCTGTTTTAATATTTAGATCTCTGGTCCACTTTGACTTTGGCTTAATACTTGGTGGGAGGCATGGGACAAGACTCCATCTTCTGCATAAGGATAGCCAATTTTCCTGGCAGTCTTTGCTAAAGAGGCTATCTGTCCTCCAATGTAGGTTTTTGGCTCCTTTGTCCAAGTTCAGATGGCCTATTGTGTCCACAGTTGTTTCTGCATTCTCTGTTCCATTACACTGACCCATCATTTGTTCAGACTACCTTGGAAGCACCTTGTATGTCCATCAACAGAAAAATGAATAAAGCATGACGTCTCTAGATAGTGGAGCACTGCTCTGCTGTACAGCAAGAGAAGTTTGAGTCATTTCTAGAAAAACGGTTGCACCTTGAAACGCAATGTTAAGTGAAGTAAACTTAGATGGTAGATGGTTTTTCTCAGATGAGAAATCCGAAGTGTAAGTAAAGAGAAAAAGAAAAGATTGATAAAAGAAAAACAGGGAGATAAGTCTCTTACAAATGGGAAGGGGAACAAGAAATGGAGGGAGAGAGTAGAAACGGTGGGGTGTGGAAGGAATCAAGGTATGACATGCATAGGGACCGGCAAGGCACAGTGACGTAGGCAGTATGCGTCACAAAGATGAACTAAGAAGAGAAAGAATGAGAAAATGTGTTGTAGAATCAGAGGGAGAGAGGAGGAAGGGAAGAGAAGGGACAATAAAAACATACGTTAAGTACAGGTGCCTACTCCCAAGATGAGTATCAACCCTATGTATTGCAAGTGTGTTTTAATAAAAACATTTTAAAAAGAGACGTGGCCTGGAAGGCAATCGCAGGTCCCTGAGGGGGTGGCATGGGACTCTGTCTCTTCCTCTTTCTCCATCTGTCTCCCCACCCCAGCTGCTTCCACACCCCAAAGCAGTGGTCCAAACCACTAGTCACAGATGGAAACCTCTAGAACACCAAGCTAAAACAACCCTTCTCTTGGGATAGGTTGCTTGTCTTGGGTTCTTGTCACAGCGGCAGGCAGCCGATGATGCAGGAGTACCTAGGGCATAATCAGGAGACAGGACTTGCTGGGAAGCCCATCCCGGGACTGTGGACCAAGCACACAAAAGTCAGGAGCAGAGCTCTGTACTTCCAGGGCCCTCGTCAGGGCCCGTCCACCACAGGGCAGCCCCACAGGTGAGGGCAGGGACGGTCACCCAGGGGGCAGTGGCCTCCCAGAGGAGCCAGCTGTGTTCCCGTCATCTCTAAGTGGGTTGCCCATCTGCCTAGGCTCCTGGTCATCGAGCCCAGAGTTTCACTGGAATAGAAGCCAGGTGGGCATCTGTAGCCAGTCCTCCCGGCCCAACAGGAACTCGGCCAGATGTCAGCCTGAGTCGCAGAGAAGCAGAGAGCTGAGCTAGGGAAGAAGAAGAAGTAAAAGAAAAAGAAGAAAAGAGCCAGGGAATGAGACAGGCACAGCTGAAAGCCTGCCTGCCTCGGAGTCCGTTAGGGGCCAAGACAGCACAGGGACAATGCACAGGACAATAGGGCCACTGCAGAGCCCTGGAAGCGGGGTTCACAGACGCGGCTCCCGGGCCCCTCTTAACAGATTAATAAGCTTTTGAGGCTTTCCAGAAACGCTTCTATGAGTCAGAGCCTAACAGAGGCCAACTCAGGGCTGTTTGAAGCCTCCTTTTCGGTAGCTTGGAACAGAGGAGGCCTCTGTGCCCTGCTAGGAGGGTGAGGCCCGCCAAGCCGAGAAAAGCTATTGTGTCTCCAGAAAATGGGAGCCTGCGAGGGGACTTTGTAACAGCCCCGAGCGGCCCATTGAAGTGGGCAGGCAGGCACAGCCCTGCCTCCGGAACAATTATCCAGCCAGACAATGGGACAGAGGCAGCCTGCGCCTCGCACAGGGAAAGCCACGTGATCTGAGCACCCTGGGACACCAGAGCCGGGCCTGGAAGTCGGAAGTAACGTTTTCCACACAAAATGAGAATAATGCTCCCCTCGGAGGAGCGGAGCAAGCGGACAGAGGGGACAGAAGCTGGAGACAGCGAGAGACTCACCCAAAGTTCCTCACAAGTAAAGCGCAGAGGGCAGTCAGTCTGTCAGTTTGGTATTCCACTACAACTGTGTGCGACAGGAATCCAACAGGATCTTTAGCAACATGAACGAGCTAGGGGACAGCTTTTCCCCCAACACGAGGCCTAGGAATAGATAAGAAGCTCATCCTTAGCACCACTCCATGGTCACAAAATAGCTGCGGAAGCCCTAACCATGAGCCGCCCCTCTGGGGTGCTGGGGAGCACCGAGGAAGCATAGCTCCCACGTGAGCCAGCTTTCTCCAAAGAATCCCACCCCCATGATTTTATTATATCTCATTAGCTACCACGAACTTCTGAAGGGATACTACATTGCTGCCCTGAAATATAAATATTCTGACGGTAGTAACTGTGAGACATCCGTTAGGTAGGCAAGACTTGGTCTTTACCATAAGAATCCCATTGGCTGAATGTAAATGCACAGTCCATTCCATTTCCGGCCACAGCTGGCCCAGAGTCCACCCCACACCAGGGCCCCAGACCTAGCATGCAGTCCGCGGTGGCACTGACCCGTTCACCTCCCAGACTGACTTGCGGCCCCAGTGCAGGGGCCGCCACAGGAGCAAGCAACGCCCTCTTGCCGCAGGCTGGCTGAATCTAGAGCGCTGTGCGGGCTACTGGCTGGTCCAGGGTCTCCCCGAGGAGGCGCTGTCTGCACCTCTCTGTTCCCTCCGGCCTGCTCTCGGGTGTATGTGGGACCTGCCTGGGCCTTCCCTCTTGGTGAGATCACAGACACTCAGCAGGGCTCCTCTGGCCTCTGCCCTGTGCTGTAAGAGAAATGTATCCCCATGCAACTCAGCACCCGACAGAGTCTGTGGAAAGTGGAAGGGAAATTATGGCAGAAACCTGATGGCCAGTTGCACATATTAGTAGTAATTCCCCAGATATTAGGAATTAATGGGGAGGATGCCACCTCTTGCCCACGGATCCCAACTGTCGCCCCACATCAGAGAGCACAGGCCCACTGGCACCGGTGGGGTACACCAAGGAGCCATGGGCCCCTTGACTTTGAGACCAAAATAGTCCGTAGCTGCAAGTGAGAGTTGAGAGTCTGACTACAGGACAGTGTGACAGGGCTGTCTTTGTACCGGCTTCCCCCTCCCCCGCTTCCAAATTTCTTCCTGTGACATTTCCAGCTACAAGGCTCCCATCTCAGAACTTTGACTTTGAATGTCTTTTCACATTGGCCTTAAAGAACATGGTGTCATCAGTGACCTTTTTAAAGGGCCACGGGGGCTTAATTAAAAACTAAACTTGGCCACTTAATTCAGATGGTCCTGTCGGCTCCTCAGCCCTGATGTGTGCTCAGCCTTGTCAGCTTGCAGCAGGCTCCTGGCACTGCCCTTTCGTGTCCCCACACCGCAGAACCATTGAGTGACAGGCAGGCTCTGGCCCAGGCTCTGGGACCAGCGGTGCTGCTCTCTGCAAGAAGGGGGATCCTGGCCACTGAGAGCCGCGGGGCTTCCACAGAGCCAGTGGCTCAGGACCAATCATGTACACCCCAGAAGGGCCCCCCAGAAGTGGCAGCATAACATGGGTTTCCAGGGACGGCTCGTCTATAACAAGGACCTGCTGCCACACCCCAAAGTCCTCCCGCATCCTCTGAGTGACTGATCCATGGGACCAGGACCCACAAATACTCTCTCCTGCTCCTTCCTTCTGCCTTCCAGCTTCTTGACCTGGAAGATGGATGGATCTGCTGATCCTGTGGGCTGGGAGCCACAGCCCAGTTCCACTGTCTCCTTTAGACTCCGCGCAGAGGCCACCAGACCCATAGGAAAGACGAGGCAGCCAGGGGTCTCCACCCTTTCACTTTACTGTCTCAGTCAGCTGCCACTTAATGGCAGGTGTGTGGCATGAGATGTGTACTTCTGGGCAATTTCATCGCTGTGCCAAGTGAGTCTGATTAAACCTAGACAGTATGGCTACTGTGCACCTATGCTGTGTGGATACGTCCACACTATACACACCTATACACACACACACACACACAGTAGCTTGTTATTCCTAGGATCATGAGAAGCAAAACCACGTGAAATTTTATATGTATATATATATAATAGCATATATAAATAATATATAATATATAATATATATTATATACATACAATATATATATCTGTATTTAGGGCAGGGCCTACAGGGTCTCACCACATAGATCAGACTTGCAGTGGTTCTCTTGTTTTCAGCCTCCTAAATGCTGGGATTTCAGGCAAGCACCGCCATGCCCAGTCTCAACTGCTGTCTCAGAGCGCCCCGGGGGCAGGACTGGCATCCACACCGGGACCACTGCACTCTGCCTAAGAAGGTGCTTCAGTCCACTGAGCTATCAGGCCAGCCTTTTTTTTTTTTTTTTTTTTTTTCACATGAGATGAAATCAAGCATGCACAAGAAAAAAACATGATATGCATAGGGATGCAGGAGCCGTGCAGTGCTCCTGCTGACCTGACGAAGCATGTTATCTTACACTAAACTTAGATGTCCGTAAGTAATTTTAAAATGACAAAAGGGTCTGGGGCTATACAAACCAGTGGCACAGGCATTTCCGACCATTATGGGACGTTTTGTACTATTCATAGCTATAATCGAGTGTGCTGCACTTTCATACCAATATCTCAACAGGGCGTGTGACACCGGGACCTTCACAGTGCAGAAAGAATCTTTTATGCTGTCATGTTGCCCCATGTGACAATTTCCTGAGCATCTGCTGTGCACCAGGTGTTGCATAAGGTTCCGGTGTGAGGCGCTGACCAGAGCATTCTTGCTCAATTGCTTTGTGGGTGTGAACACAGGGGATCAGGGTTATAGGGACTCTGCGACCTCGAGATTGGTGGCTGATCCCTGGACACAGGAGCTCAGTGATGGCCCAGGCCCCTCCAACCTCTGTTCATCTTCCCAGCCTTCCCAGGGGCCAGGAGCAGCCCATGTGCTGGAGGACTAGGTCACCTCCCCTGCTGCTGCTGCTACTGCAGGAAGAGGTACAATGCCAGCTACCATGACTCTGGCCTTTGAGTCTGAATTTACTGCAGCTCTCCCTGACCACAGAAACATCAAGGAAAGCCTTTGAGAAGCGCACAGGTGGTGCCTGGCCTCCCCGAGCAGGAGGAGCAGTGTGGAAGGAGGTCCTGCCATGACTGCTCTCTCTGCCCGTACCCTGGAGACATCAGTTGCCATCAGGACTGGCCCATTCGTGCCATCTCCTACGTGCCAAAGGGAGAAGTGTGCTCTGACTGAAAGCCCCAGGCTGCTGGTGGCCAGTGGGGTCTCCTGCGAAAAGAAGACCTCACTCTAATCCTGTCTACCCGATCCACTGTGAGGCCTGGACAAAGCACTTGTCTCTCAAGTCATGGGGCATCTCCTTCAAGATGGTCCTTACAACACACACCTGATGGGCCCTTGTGAAAATGTAATGAGTGGCGTAAACAGGTCTGAATCAAAGCCCAGGTTTAAGGTTCAGGAGGAAAGGGCCCAGGACCACACACGCCATCAGCAAGTCCCGGCATGCCTCCTCCTGCTTACTCCCATCCCGCCTCCCTGCTGAGATGATGGGGCGGGCGGGGCCCCACCATCCTGGACCAGCCTGCAGCCCCATATCCCAACCCGAAGGGTGAGCCAGGCAGAAGAGGAGGCGGAGGAGAAGGCCGACTGTGGCTCCCTTGTCTGCCCAAGTGGCTGCCCACCCCCTTCGGGCTCCTCCCCATCACTCAAGTGGGTTAAGAGCCTTGCAAAGAGAAGAGGAGGTGCGTGAAGTGGCTCACAAGTACTCTCCAGACAGGCTCACAGCCCACAGCTGCATAGAAACGGTGCCACACCAGCAGAGGGACCAGCAGCCACATCCACTGTGTGCTTGGGAGGGCCCCGCGCACCTGGCAGTCCCGAGGGCCAGGGCCCAGGAAGCTGGGAGGAGCCTGTGCCAGGAAGCCTCGCTCTTCCTCCCTGGGGCCTCCCAGGGCCTGCTGACACAGAGGGCTAACAAGTGCCAGGCGGAGGGCTGGCAGACAACAGCAAGCCATTCCCAACAACCTGCCCTGAGATTGCAGAAAAGGTTTGATCGGTGGTACGGTGACTTCCTCTATCTTCAGCTCGTAGTCTTAACTCGCAGTGAGGCCCCTGTACTGGACAGGAAGTGCAGGTGGCCAGAAGCCCGGAAGAAGATTTCTGCTGCGCCTGAAGAACTGGCCAGCCCTCCAGACAGCGAAGGCTGCATCCTCCAACAAGCCACGCCCTGGCCCTGCCCCTCGCCTGGTTTCAGCCTCTGGTCTCTTCTAGCTGTGGACGTTCGCAGGACGCGGGGCTTCACAGAGGAGATGCACTGTGTGGCGCCCATAGGGAAAGAAGCTGAGGGACAGGGTACTTTGGCCTGATGTGAAACAAAAGAGAGGCAGGGTCCTGGCAATGCCCAGGCTTTCCTTCGTTTCTGCGGTTTGCCTGTCAGCAAGCATGCACCAGCAGAGCGTGGGCCCAGCCCTGCCCTCCAGGAGGAAGACTACGTAGCATCCCTGCGTGTCACCATGCAGTGAGGGCCACAGCAGCCATAGGAGACGTGACATGACAGCCAAGCCTCGCAAGCAGGCTCCAGGCCCTGCAGAGCAACACAAGCTCCCGTGAGTACCTGCCGGAAGCTCTAGAAGCCAAGATGCTCTCCCTCCCTGAAGTGAACGTGCGACCTGCAGAGCCACAGCACGCAGGCTCTCGGAAGACCCGCTCTAGCTTGTCTCCTGCAGACAGGGCAGCGTGGAGACAGGGAGGTGGTCCACAGGCAAGCAGGTCCTGCTGAAGACACAGCAGGCCCGGCCAGCCGGAGGGACACTGCCCTCCCTGTGCCCCAGGGGCCCACCTGCGGCACCCCCTTAGCACACTGCCCCCGTCCCCACAGAGAGGGCGCCAGCTCAGGGCTGCAGCCTGTGACAAGTCTGCCTGCTGCTGTCAGCCAGAGCGAGCTGGTGCAGTGGAAATGCCCGCGTCCCTGCAGCCTTCTGATAACGGCGCTAAATAGAGGCAATTTTCAAGTCACCAGTTAACAATGGCTGAGCACGCAAAGCAGTGACCGATGAGTCAGTCAGTTACTGGGCAAGCTTAGGGGGACATCTCAGAAGAGCTGCCTGGCCCACAGTCTACATCCTCACAAGGGTGACCTGCAGGAGACAGCTCTTTGGCTCTGTGAGAAGCCGGGCCCATGACATTTTTTCTGTGGAGGTGGCGCTTCTCCTGCTGGCCAAGCCTCAGGTCTGCAGAAGAGGTGGCTTCAGGTGCCACAGAGAAGCCTTGGCCCAGGCTTCTAGCTATGGCTAGACCCTTGGTCCCCTGGCTCCACCCTCTAGGCCTAAGGCCTCCAGCCTATCCCAGGAAAGATAGGCAGTGCTTGTTCTCTTCAAGGGGCTGCGCTGCTTCTACCCTGACCTGGCCTCTTCCACCGGAGCTCTTGCTCTGGCCAGGCCTGCTGAGCCACACCCAGATGCACTGTGAGGCAGAGGCAGGCAGTAGAAAGCGGGGACTGGAGGTGGGCCTTGCCGGCCCTACTCAGGGGTCATCTCTTGGTCTTTCCTGGCCTGTGCGCCCTGCCTTCCCCAGCATGCTTGAGGAAGCTCTGCCTCCTGTAGACCCTAATCCTCCCCGGAAGCCTGCATGGTGGGGGAGGAAGAACACAATTTTGGAAACACATCCAATTTTTCCAGCCTCGGCTCCCTCTGTTTCTTTGTTGTGTGATTCTAGACTTTCCTTCTGCCGCCACGCTCTCATCTCTAGAAAGGAAAAAGATACGAACTTCACAGCGTTGTCAGTAGGATTAAAGCAAGAACTGTTGGGAAAATGTTTAGGCCAGCATCTGAGACATTGCGGGTAGTCGGTGCATCTAAGGGGCCCTATGAAGGCTCTAGAATTTTACCGCACAGTTCCCCCTAGCAAGCTGTCAGTGGCCTCGGGAGTCTGGGGAGTCTAAAGGCAAGCGGCCCCAGCAATGCTGCTACATCCATCCCCAAGGGCATGGCACTGGCTGGGGGCCGTTGGCCCAGCAAGGGGTCTGCGGCTGTTGGGACCCCAGGAATGAAGAGTGGGCACAGATGTTGGACTAGCATCACCTTTTCCCTTTCCAGGACTTATTAGTTGGTGACGTATGTAAGTTACTTAAACTTTTTGATCCTTAGGTTTTGGGGTTTTTTACTGGTGAAATAGAATGAAAATATATGTTATAACTTTGTATGAATATTGAAAGAGGGCAACATGGTGTCAGGACACAGCAAGTGAACAGGAGATAGAAGAAATCTTTATAGTTTTTATATCTTTCTCTCCCTGTGGGCCTGCAGGACAAAGCAGTTTCTTTGAACATGCCAGGTCCTCCTGATGAGGACATTCAGGAAGATTGTATCCTGATGAGATCAGTGTAGGTCATCTTTCCTTTACTGTGACAAAATACCTGAGACTATTGACTTCAAAGTGAAAATCTTATTGTGGCTTGTTATTTCAGAGATTGCAGCCCCTGGTGAGGTGGCCCTGTTGCTTGAGGTTGGGGTTGCAATCTGCATTCCAACAGGGGAACTTGGAAGAGGAGGGCTGTTAGCCTATGCCAGGCAAGAGAAGAGGACTAGCACTAGGAAGACAGAAGGGGAGAGAAGAAGGAGAAGGAGAGAGGGGGAGGGAAGAGGAATGAGGGAGAGAAAAGGAATGGGGGAGAGGGAGAGAGCAAGGGAGAAAAGTAGAGGGAAAGAGGGAGAGGAACAGAGAGAGGAAGAGGAAGCAAGGAAGAGAGGGAGGAGAGGGAAAGAGGAAAATGGAGAGGGGGAGAAACACCCCAGAAGGCAGACAGACAGACAGACAGACAGACAGGAAGGACCACAGTCCCAGTACCCCATGGCCTTTGAGGGACACTCCAGACCCACAAAGCAAGACCACGAGCCCAGAGCTGGCCCCAGACCCGGGTGCCACGCGGAGTGTGGCCAGGACTCATCAGACTGCTCAGGAAGAGGGTAGCTGGCCCCTCGCCTGCGGTGCCGTGGGGAGGTCCCAGAGCCCCTTGGAGCTGCCAGGCCCTTCATGCCTGCTCTGTAATGTCCTCCTCCTACACCACTCAAAGGGGCCCGCCCAGCATAAATGACCCTGTTCAAACACACAAGGACCTGCACCTAAGGGGTGCTCAAGATGTGCCCCCTTAGGATGCGGCTGGTTACCAGCATCAGGCCCCTTGTTAGACTTTAGAGTCTCAGTGCCACATTAGTGCCTTAGATCACCTGCTAACAAGTCCTCAGGGGAGTGAGGTGAAATGAGACACACAGACAGATAAATCATGATGAGAGGAGGAGCAGGAGGAGAGAGCAGAGCGACCCGGATCCGGCACCCACTGAGGGAGCCACCCGGTCCGGGCGGCTGGGCTCCAGGTCGAGAGGCGTCTCTGAGGACACAGGCACTACACCACCTGTGTGCCCAGCCTCTGAGCCAGCACAGCTCCCCCGCGGGCACAGCTCAGGCCCTAATTACACCCTCCGTCACCTTCCCACTGAGGTTGAAATGGGGACATCGCTCACTGAGCAGTGGACACGACCTTCCTGGACAGGCTGTCCTGCCTCCATCCGGCCATCCTGGCCTAGGACAAGACCCTTTTTCCTCTGTTGTGCCCACCGTGAGCAGCAGCAGGCTGAGGGCAGCCCCCATCGGTGTAGCCTTTGGGGTCAGGTGGGAGAACTGGACCCTCTGACTTCATCCCAAAGAGAAGTTTGCCCCCTCCATGGCCTGTTTCTAGAAGCCATAGGGAGATGGACAAAGCCCTAGGCCTCTGGCAGGGCAGGCTAAGGAACCCAACGGGAGCCATCCCTAGAGTGAAGGCACGCTGAGACCTCTTCACTGCACAGTGATGATGGAGAGAGACAGAAGGTACTGTTCCCTGGACTTTGCTCAGTCAACCCACATGTGGAATTTGGGGTTGAGTTTGAAATAGGTCTCAGGTCTAAGGTTTGGACATTATCCAAACAGAACTGCTCTGATAGGTGAGATCACAGCCATGTCAGATGAGGGGGAGGCAGAACAGAGTAACAGCTACAAACACAGACCTCAGCCCAGGTCTCAGCAAATGCTCAGCAGTACCAGCCAGAGTCGGTGTTAGGCAAGGGCTGCCAGGCGCAGCTCCTGTGGGTATCCAGAGGAGACCCCGTCCTCATCCTAGCCACGGAAGAAGGAGCGGCTCTCAGGTGGCAAACGACACACGACCTCCGCCGGCAGCTGGGGCACAGGACAGATCCAGCCCAAGCCCGGGCCCTAGGGGCAGGAGCAGGGGACACTGGCAAGGGTAGCAGGATAAAGTTGGCTGGAGCAGGAAGCACACCTCCCGGGCATCAGTAACTGGAGAAGAGTGAGCCGCTGAGGCCCAGAAGGGAAGGGGTACGCTCACTCTCAAGGGGCGCGTCCACTACGGGGGGACCAAGAGCGCTATCTACTGGCTTCTGAGACGGGGACTCTTCTCCCAGCATTGCCAGTCAACTACTAAACAGAGGGACTGCTCGCCACTGCCTCATCCCTTGCTCTGTCAGGAGCTGGTCCTGGGACTCCCCCCCGCCCCGTGAGGAGCAAAATCTGTGGGTATGCTGCTGCCTTATACAAGCCAGCGTAACATTTGCTTACAACAGACACAAAACTCCCACATACGTTAGATTATTAGAACACCTAGTACAATGGTAAATACTATGTAAGTAACTGTTCGGCTGTGTTGTGAAGGAGACTATAGAGAAGAGAAAGATCTGTATGTATTCAGGACACAAAGTTTTAAAACTATTTTCCGTCTTTTCCATCTACGGTTGGTTGAACCAGAATGCAGAGCTTGCAGACCGGGGCAGTAACTGTATTCAATCTCTCTGAGCTTCCGTACTCTTGTTTGAGGACAGAAGTAGCTGGTTCGCAGGGTTTTCAAGCGTTTAGCAATGCACCTGACTCAGGTGGCCCTGATGGAAGGCTAGCTCCCACGGCGGTCCCCCTCACTGATCGGAGCATGCAGGACCCCAAGGCACTGCCTGACTCGGTGCAGAGGAGGGCGGGTCACTGGCCAAGTCCCTCATGGTGCCTGAGTCCAGAAGTCAGGGCAGCTCTTCACCCAACCAGGCAGTAGCTGCCATCCCCCATCCCACGCAGATGCTGGGGCCACCCAGCCCTCCTTAGCTCTGTAGGCCTTGGAGATCCCCACCTCTGCCATCATCTTATTAGTCGTCCCTGTTGTCATGATGAAAAGAAATATTGTCTCCAGCCAGTCCCTCAGGAGGTAGATGCCCCAGTGGGAGTGTTCTGATCAGTGTTCTGATCGGGAGGTCACTAAGAAGGGACAGGAAAACACAGGAAGGTTGTGGCTGTCTCTAGGTTTGGGGAAAAGTCTGGAGAGCTTGTGGCTCCATGGAACAAGGGGTGTCAGGCTGTTCTTTCCTCCCCCTGCTACAAGCTCCCTGCAGGAGTGATAGATGCCTTCCGTTCACCCCGCTCCCTGGTCTCAGCTCAGCTTTCCCAGGAGACGGAAGTCTAGCCTCGCTTTCAAATCCACTCACTTGACAGATATTTCCTGTGCACCTCCTGGCAGGCCGGCTGTGCGCTAGGTATCTGGGGAGTCAGGAAATGAATCCATTCCCTACCTTTGAACCCAGAGACAGACGCTACATAAAAACATAAGACGCGCATGCATCACACAGACCGCTAAGATGTGTTCAGTCCTGTGGGTGAAATGCAGAACAGCTCAGAGGTCACAGGGCAGGTGCAAGGCTTGGGACTCCACAGTGAAATTTCACCCAGAGTGCCTGTCCTTCCCCTCCTCCACTCAGGCTCCACACCACACCAGTTGCTCACCAGGGAAGGAAACCCCCTAGGCTCCACTCCCACTCCCACCAGCCCTCCAGCCTTTCCTAAAGCTTATGCTTTACAAGGCTTTAACAGGAAAGAAAAAAAAAAAAAAGCTCCATTGAGCCTGTCTTCAGAGATACCCATGATGAAGTGCACTTATTCCCATTTGGAGGGTTAGGAATTGGGGATCTGAGAGGGGCAGTCACAAAGGTCAAGGTCACACAGCTCTAGTGAATGGTAGGCCCAGAGTCTGGTCATCATCCTGGGTCATCCACAGGGTTGCTCTCGGGCCCTGACTTCATTCCGTCCCCACAGCACAGCAATCCCTTGAGCCAGGAATAAATAAAGGCCATTTTACTGATGGGAAAACAGGACTTGCAGAATTCATACCGCGTGCAGAAGGTGGCACCTCTGGCAAGTGGCAGAGTTAGGGCTGGCCTCCCACCTGCCTGCTTCTCCACAAACTCCAGACTTGCGACTTGCAGTTTGGCTTACTCTCAGAGACAGACCTTGCCCCTGCCTGGACAGCCCTCAGGTGTCCTCAGAGTCATTCCTTCCTTGCATTCAATCATCTCCAAGAGCACTGAAAGGAAGAGAAAAGATAGATGGCCGTAAGAACTGTGTTCAACTATTTTACTTAAGTTATAATCATTCCTAATCTAAATGTGCTGGAATGTATTGCACAACCTAATCACTCACATATATTGTACTGCAGTTCCAATTTAGTGAAAAGTAAAAGCCATTTGGAGGGCAAAAATATGTTAACTGAACGTCTTGCAGATTATAGTCCTTCCATTAGATAAAGCACAGCAAGATTTTCATAATCCAGGGCCAGCGCTGATGGCTCTGGCTTGTATGCCTTTCCAGCTCCTCCTTCCTGAAAGATTGAAGCCTGAGGGAGCAGAGAGCAAAATTAAGGCACTCCAGGCTGCGGTGTTGGGTCAGGAGGGGACACAGACATGGTAACCCCAGACTCTCAGCTCCAGCCAGGGCTGCCCACTGGCACTGCTGTACGACCTCCTAACCTTGCTCGTGACCAGACGTGCTGTCATCTGAGCTTAAGGGCTCCTCTGGCCTCCCGGCCTTTGCATGTCCTCAGCCAGGACTTGTACCTGCCAGCCCCCATGTGTCCTTTGAGTTACGCATTAGGCCTTGTGTTCTCTGAGTGGCCACATCTGACTCTCCCTACACAGCACAACGGTGTAGCCTCATCAGTGCAGATTGAGCCTCCCTTACCATAATGCTTGAAAACAGGTTTCAGATTTTGAATTTGGGGGCATTCTGGATATTGGCATAACCACACTGAGATATTTTATGGATGGGATCCAAGTCTAAACAAAAAAAACCTCGTTCCTGTTGCTCGCACACCTTTACAACTAGTCTAAAGGTAATTCTGTACAATATTTTAGCACACTTATATTTTGCCTTCAGTCTGTCACGCGAAGTTAGATGTGTGGTTTCCCACCTGTGACTTTCAGAAAGTTTTGGATCATGAAACATTTCAGGTTTTGGATTTCTAGACTAAAAATTCTCAGCTTGTGTTACAATGGTAATATTCTGCCCACCTGTGCCTTCTACTGAACCACCAGCAGGACTCTATCTTGTTTACAGCTGTATGTCAGAGCTTAGCCATAGTGAAGATTCAATTAATGTTAATTGGATGAATCAACAGCCCTCAGGCTGCACACTGACCTGCCCTGATCCCAGGACTGTCAGGGTCCTTGTCACACACCTGCTTCAAGACCGCCATGTAAGAAGCTCAGTCAGGTGTTAACCCCATCTGGCTGACGGCCCCTGTGAGCCCCCAGAGCCTGCGTGGCCAGTGGCGATTAGACCCAGTGATCTCACTCTGCTATCCTGGATTGCTTCATCAGCATAGGCAAGCGAGACAGCCTGGGCCCTCCCAGCCCCAACGTGATGATAAGGCTTGACGTGGTATCACAGAAATTAGACTTAAAGCCAAGGGACTTGATGTCAACTCCTACCTCTGCTCTGTACAATCCATAGCCCTGAACAAGCGTCCTAATTCATCTCCTCCGTCCTTTACTTGCAGGTGTAGAAGAAGGAAAATAGCTGTTAGTTAACTTTGCATCACATAACGAAGTATCTGAGGAGCAAAGGTTGACTTGGGCTCACGTTGCAGAGGTGTCAGTCCCTGGCCAGTTGGCTCCATTGTTTGGGGGCCCATAAAGAGGCAGCACCTTGTGGCAGGGGCTATGTGGCACCTTATGTGGCAAAGCATAGAGAGAGAGAGAGATGTGCCAGGGTATGCTTTCAAAGATACACCCCCATGCCTAATATCCACTAGGCCCCACCTCTAAATATTCCTCCATCTTCCAGTAGCTCCAAAGGCTTTGGCCCAAGCCTTTAACACACGGCCTTTGGGGGGAATTTAAGAGCCAAACAATAACAGCAGCAGTAACTGCTGCCTCTCTCGCAGTGTGTGTAAGGAACTAATGGCAAGCAAAGTTAGGGGTGTACACATCACGGCAGCAGGAAAACTTTATTTCCCAGCAGCCCCCACACTCGGTTAGGGATTCCGCAACACAGCTGCATGATTTCTGGCAATGGGTAGTCTGGGTTGGGTTACCTAGTTACCTAGTTACTCAATAATAATTTAGACAGAGAAATGACAACAATAAGCTATGTGACTCTTACTGACTTTGTGAGTCCCTCATGAACACAGACACATGAAGAGTGGCCGCCGTCGTCCCAGGTCCTCAGGTGCCTCTTCCAGGCCACGTGTCTCACTGTGTTTTCTCCAGCGTACACTGTAATCGGAGCTCATCCCTCACATCCTGTCATCAGAATGAAGCTCTGCTAGGGAGGGATCGCGGGGCTGAGCGATGCTTTTCCATTGGGAGTTTGTTTTTAAAGAGAGGAAGTAAAGAATAATGTTCCTGTTTCAAGCTGCAGAGGGCATTAGGAAGGCAGACAGCCATTACTCAGATTGGAGTCCTGCCAGGGTGATGATATCATATTTATTTGCCAAGAAAAACACCTCCCTCTCGTCTCTCAGGCAGGGAAGGGAAACGAAACCTGACTCCAGTCGCACTGTGTGCCATGGGGTTAAGACACAGACGGGACTTAATGACACCATTTCTATTTACATTTATAGAGAGCCTTTAGCGACACAGAGCCCCAGAGTTTGACAAGCAGTCTGGACAGATGAACAGACAGGCAAGGAGCCACCAAGCCCTCCCTTCCCACATTCTTTTGAGGCAGCTTCCCTGAGGCCCTCTTTGCTGCTGACATAAAGGTGGAAAGTCAGCCAGGCTTCCTTCCAGCCCTCTGATTCCAAGCGCTGTTTAAAAATAAACAACAACAAAAATCCAGCTATGGAATCTCATTCTGTGATAAAATTTCACAAACTATTCTGGAAGAGGGAGCTCCAGAGAGCCCTATCAATGAATCTGAAGTCATCTGAATCTTTTGTTATTGAGTTACTTGTTAACTCACGTGTGGTAGCTGGCCTCAGGGATGTCACAGTGGGGAACCCCTCCCCAAGTCAAGACCGAACCTTTCATTTTCACCTTAGGCTCATGGCACTCTGTGAGAGGGACTGGGAGTGCCAGATGTCTCTTGCTCTGAGCACCCTGGTATAGGAAGAAGAGTGATAGACCCATGCAAAAAGTTTACAAAGGCCACCTTTGCCACTCACAGCTCTCTGGACAGCTGGGCTGGGTCCCACCCATAGATGGGGCTGAGCCAGAGAACCAGGCATCTGATGAGTTTTCAGATCTCTAGAATGACAATTTGGAAAGACAGTAACAGCTAAGCTTTGTCCACTCGATTAGCTTCAAAGCCACCAAGAGGCTTCGTGAAGCACCCTAGTGGCCGTGTCCTAGTGAAACATGGAGTAGGGGCCTTAGGGTCTGAATATGAAGCTATTCTCCTACTCTGCTTCCCAGCCTCCACAAATAGCAGCTTTCTTTGGCCACACCTTTCCACCATGTTCCTGTCTTGGAGCCAACAACCATGGACTGAGCCCCCCTGAGCCCTTGAGTAAAAATAAACCTCTCCCCCTGTAAGTGTTGGGGAGCAGGTATTTTGTCCAGCTAAAGGAAAGCAATACAGAGGTTAAGGGCACCGTGCAAGAACCCAAGAATCCAGAAACAGCCACCATGAAGGGTGAGCCTTGCCACATACCTGGGGCTGGCAAAAGCAGAGTGATACACACAAATCTGCCAGGCTGTGGGGAGTAGTATAGAATCTGGACTTAACTGCAGAGAGACGGCAACCCCGACCCCCACTTCTGGGGACCCCAGTGCCACACCCTCACCCCACTTGCCAATCACACTTGCAGGTTCATGTTTATTGTGTTTTCCTACCTCAGTAAACACGCACGGAGTACCCTGACCACCACCTCAAATTTCACTCACAAGGACAGCTTTGCAAAAGACACATCATCTTGTTTTCCTGGTGGCCCTGAGGGGCAGCCACCAGACTGCACACGTAGCACGTCAGCTACATTAGGCTAGCACATGCACGTCATGGAAAAACCCTATTTACGCATAGCAAACAGGGACAGATGCCATGGAGGAAATAACATAGTACCGATTAACACAACAGCCTGTAACACCTTCTGAAAGGCTGTCGCCACCAGCGGCTTCCACAGAGGCCCTGCACACAGGCAGCCGCCCTACCTGGCAGCCTCAGACCTGTTGTCAGTGTCACTCTCTAAGCAGAGAAGACAGGCAGCAATTCCACAGGCTACAGCACGATGTTGGGGCCCACGCTGATGGGGTCCTAGCTGCGCGCTGGGCACCGTGTGAAGTGCTTGCCTCTATTCTGTCCTGCAGCAGACCCTTAAGGCGGGTGGTGTCACCACTCTACAAAAGAAGAAGGTGTGTTGCTTGAAAGATGTCTTGCCCGGGTGGCAAGATTAATTATTAGAACTTGGACTGGAATTTAGATGGGTCTATGTCCATTGCACATTATGCTAGACTCCTTTGCATATTCATTTTCTACCTAAATATGTAAATATGTAAAGAATGAGAGCGAAGTTCCTACTGCTAGCCTGCGTATCACATATGGGGGTCCCAGGAAGGTTGCCACCACAACTGGTTCCACAGAGGTGCCGGGAGGGGCCCTGAGCAGCTCAGCCCTGGCCATGATCCCAGCTATCCTGAGCTGTAGAGAAGCCCTGGCAGAGCTGGAGGTTTCTAATATAGAAAACCTCATTCTAGAAAGCCAGCTTCTGGCGCTATAGCTGCTGGCAAGCCTCGAGCTGGAGCGCATCTTCCCAGGTCACTGCCTGAGCACAGAACAAGGCCACCGTTAGCCAAGGACAGCAGGAGACTCGGGGACCATACCTTGTGGTGTCAGATGGAGGACGGAGGCTCTGGGGACACACAGAGGGTCAAGCAGACCCAATGGGAGCTGTTTTCCATGAGGCCAACTAGCCAGTGTCAGGGGAGGGAAGGAGAGTGGGGTCTGGGTGCCCAAAATAGGTAGCTCTGGCCCCTGTCCGCAGAGAGGGGCTCCGGTCTGCTCCCAGATGGACTGATCACGTGACTCTGTCTGATCCTTATACCAACATTAAGGATAATCCTGCTTCTTATGTCAGTACCATGAGGACTTCATAGGAAAACGTACAGCTGCACCCACGTGCTACCCAGTTGGGGGCAGGGGACACGGGGGTCAAATTGTCATTTTCCACCTTTAGTTTGGGAATCCTCCCTTTTCTTCCTGCTCTGTGGGAGGCCTGCAGAGACCCCCAGAGACCTCTGCCTTCAGTTCCCGCCCCCATGGCACCTGTCCCAGAGGCGTTCATGGGCCTCTCGGCCTTTCCTGCCACACAGCCGGCATTTGGAAGGTAAATGGGCAGACTTTGCCTCTGCCAGAATCCGTGCTTTGCCGGGCTTTACTTTCTTCTGCCGCAGCAGAGGATTTTTCTCTAAACCCCTAACCGTGTCTGGATTATGGCTTCCGGCAGCATCCAGGGAGTGCGTTCTGACGCACCGAAGGCAGACACACAAGCCGGGGCTTAGGGAGACTGCTGAGGCGCCAGTGGCTGCAGCTAGGGCAACGCGGCCGCCTAGCAAGCAGGCTGCCTGGGAGCCGGCAGCAGGAGTGAGCCCTGCACGTGATGCTCGCTGAGAGCTGAAACCGAACCCCGGGGCAGTGTGATACCTGCTCAGAGCCACCCAGGGAGGCCAGATAAGTCCCATAGGCAGGACCAGAGCGGAATCAAGGGGAGCCGCCTGGCTTGGTTCCTGGGCCTCTGTCACGAAGCTGTCACGCAGCGCCTTGGGCAGACTGATTAAACCCCAGGAGAAGCTGTTTGTTCATCTGAGAAATAGAGCTATGATCACCTGCCTCTGTGTCGGGATGGGCGGCCAGGCTGAGACATGCCCTGTCCACCACAGCGCCCTGGGGGCCCTTGCTCAGCTGCCTCTCTGTACATCACCGGGACCCCAAAGGCTCTCCAGACCAGAGCCTGAGGCCTAATCTTGGCTCAAGAGGAGCCTCCTATCTACTGTATAATAAGACGCTGATAGATAATAACAACAGTGTACTGAGTGACCGAAGATTACTAGGATAGATTGTAAATGTTCTCAACCACCAAAAATGATAAATACGTGAAATAGCATGTGTGCTAATGTATTTGCTTTAGACATCCCGCAGTGTATATATCTCACATACTATAAATGTAGATAGCTTTTCAGTGTCAATTAATGCAAGTAAATAAATGAAAGTCCTCAAAAATAAAACACTGTGTGACGGCTCTAAACCCCCAAGCGGCACTACCGCAGTGGATAGGCTGCAGTCACGTGGCAACAGTCCTGCCTGCACATTCTGTGAGCTCTTTGTGGGGCACGTTCCGCAGCGCAGACCTGGGGTTTGCCTGACTCTCCGCTTAATGGTAGGGTGTAGGTCTGGACAAAAGATTGACTTCTTCGGGGAGCACATGCAGAGGACGAAAGAGGCTGCGGCGGGGGGAAAGGTGATACCGAAGGCCAGAATGCCAGCAGGGTGAGAAGCCACTCCTATGACGACAGAGCCAGGGGAAATGGAGGCTCCTTTAGACACCAAGAATCGGGGGCTGGTTCTTCCTCCGCAAAGTCACACAGGAAAACAGGGCGGCAGTCCTGGCTTCTCAACGGTGTGCAGAGAACATGCCCCATGCCCCGCCAACACCCATGGAATGCTCGCAGGGAGGCAGATGTGTCTGACACCTGCACGTGGCCTGGGGAAGCTAGAGATCACACATAACAGGAAGAGAAAACGATGCCAAGCTGCACCCTGTGCGTCAAAGCCTCCATCACGTGCCTCACCCTCCCTTTTTGGACACCCCTACACAGACCCTGCCCTCTGCGCACACACTGCCCATCCCCACTTGACCTTGGCTCAAGCCACTCCTCCCCCCTACAGTGCCCTCTGTGCCCCTTTCCCAGCATGTAGGGGCCCTGGTCTAGTCCTGCCTCCTCGTGAAGATCCCCAGGCCAGTCCAACCATGATGGCTTTGGTGTCCCTTTGCGCCTATGTCCTACCTGTCTCCTCAGCTATGGGGGCTCCAGATGGAGCTGTGGTAGTTCAGGGTGCCTTAGGCTTTTAGCTCTATGCTATGACTGGCCCATTCAGCAAATAGATATTAATTGTCTGCGGTGGACCAAGCACAGTGACAAGTGCCAGCTGCCTGATTTTAAGGACTTTACCACCCAAGGAGACTGACAGATACATGAAAGATAAACTGAGCACAGTCTGGAGAACAGGGCTGGAGGGTGGAGGCAGAGGAGGCGTGAGGACAATGCAGATCAGCAGGGAAAACCCACAGGGCTTGTCCAGATCCAGCGGCAAATCCAGATGTGGAAAGCGACATGCCCTACTCAGTGAGCTCTGTGTCAGGTGCTCAGTTTACCTCCCTTACGCCCTTTCTGCCCGCCCCCTCTCCCACCCTGTGCCCCACTCCTCCTCCATCCCCCACCCCTCCTCTTCCCTTCACCCCTTTCCCATCCCCCACCCTTCACTCTACCTCTTCCCCTCCCCCTCCTCCTCTCCTTCTCTGTTCTCTTCCACTGACCTCCCACTTGATCCTGTGTCTGGTCTTGCTCATGAGAGAAGCTGTTGGTTGAATTAGACAGTGATTTCCAGAGACACTGAATTCTCAGCTGAGGAAAGGCCCAGGAAAAATCTACTAGGTAAATCAGATGGATCAAAGCTCACACAATACACAGGAACGTTTAGGAAAACGAAGCCCCAGCTACCTGAGCATGTCATAACTGGAAGAGCAGCATAGGCTCCCGAGCCTCAGTGTTTAAGAAATCGGATGCTGCACTAGCCTGTGTCTGGAACTCAGGAGTGACAGACCCCAGGGGTCCTCGGAGGAGCCCGCAGGAGCCTGCATTCTCTCTTACTCACTCTCCCTCCAGGGCACCCAAGGCTGGCAGGCAGGAAGAGTCCCACAAAGACACCAGCAAGCTTGAGCAGAGAAAGACCCTTGTAGCAGGGCGTGCTCTGGTGGATAGAGCCTGCGCTGTGGGTTTCATCCTGATCCGTTTCTGCTGCTCTCTAACTGTGCGGCCTCAGACCATCATGGCGCCTTGCTGGTCGTCAGTGTCTTGGTAAGTTCAACAGGAGGCAAATTCCTACGCCTAGGGGTGGTGAGGATAAAATGGGAGGACCTGTGGAGAGTGGCTGTAGACGCTGGCTCACAGATGTCCTCCCAGCTTGGAGTCGGCAAGCCAGAGCCGCGCTGTAGGAGAGACTGGGCCATCCCTGAGGACCAGGTTGGTCCTCAAGATGGAAGGAACAGAACTTAGAACCATCAGAGGGGCAGAATCTTACTGGTCAGTCCCAGCAGGTCACTATGTCCTGTCTCCCAGGATCACACAGCACCACATGGACACAAGTGCTCTCATCTGTGAACCCACACTGGCTCACACATCTGTCACACTCACTGCTTACTGCATGGCCGTGTATATGAACATACCACACCCTGGATTGTGACTCTAGCCTCACACACACACACATACCCACTGCCACTCTCAGTAGCACATGGACACACACTTGTGTGGAAATCTACACCAAGACCCGAGGTCACCTCCCTTAACTTTTGGCCCATCAGCCAAACACCTTCACCAGCAAATTCCCATGTTGCCCTCCTTTTTCTTCATGAGATGCTGAGGAAGGAATAGTGCAGAGACAGGCCCTTAGGTGAACAAAGGAGAGTCAGCATTATTTTTTCAGCTACACACCCAGGAACCAAATATCCCCAAAGGTCTTTGCCATGGAAGAAAAGACAATGTTTGCTAAACTGAGAAGTTGGATGGAGAAGGACAGCTCTTATGCTGTGCAGCCCCATTCTGTGGGTTTGGGCCTCAGAGGTCAACCTTGAAGGGCAGTCAAGTTATGTAAGTTCCATGTAGAAGAACTTTACAATTATTGTAGTTCTCAAAAATATAAGCAGCATAGGCCAAGCATGGTGGTGCAGGCCTGTATTCCCAGCACTTGGGAAGCTGAGGCAAGAGGATCGGTGGAAGTTCCAGCCTGGGCTACAAAAGGGAGCTCAAGGCCAGCCTGAACTACATAATAAGACCCTGTCTCAAAAAGACAAAAAAAAAAAAAAAAAAAAAAAAAAGACCAGCCTGGGCTACAAAGTGAGCTCAAGGCCAGCCTAATGAGCTCCCTGTCTTTAGAAGGATCCAAGGAGAAATCGTTAACTGTCTTTCAGAACTGCCACAGAGGGGATCTTGCCCTCAATATGGGGTGGGACTGAGTGACCTCAAAGCTCCCTTCTCTGTGCAGAACCTAGAAGTGGACAGCCTCTGGTCCTCTACTCTCCCCGAATCCCTGGTGAGGAAGGGCTTCCAGGACATAGGTTGGGAAGTAAGGAACACTACCCTCACCATTGGTCTGGAATAAAGTCATCATTATGTAAATAGAGGTGCCAAACACATGGTGACTGCTCAGGAAATACTGGTCACTTGTCCTTTCTTTTCCAACACAGAGGACCTCATTGGGACTGAGGAATCTCTTGTGCCCCAGATTTAAAAGGCCCTCTCAGTGTCTCCCAGAACAAACCACCAGGGAAGACACTGAGCACATGATGCACTGTATTCAGACCAGTGGCAGTGCCAAGCTACCTGCATGCACTGGCATGCTGGGTGACATACCACCCGCGAGACATGGGCTTCAGTAAGAGCATTTTGCACACGGAGATACTGAGGTCCAGTGATGTCCAAAACTTGTCCACGCTCCTGTGAAATTTCACATCACTATTCCCAAATCAGAAGCTAAATAGACACTGTCTAAAAGAGAAGCTCAGGAAGGCAGGAAGCATTGTCTGTCTGGCTTCACAGTATCTATAACCAGAACTGGTGGTGAGCTCTCAACAAGTGGTGAATGAATGACTGAATGAATGAATGAATGAATGGATGGATGAATGGATGAATGGATGGATGGATGGATGGATCAATGGATGAATGGATGGATGGATGGATGGATGGATGGATGGATGAGTGAGTGGATGGATGGATGGATGGATGGATGGATGGATGAATGAGTAACCCAATAAGGAAAACTTGAAGGTCAACACATAAAGCCGACCTGTGCCTGAGACTGGTTTTGGGTGTGTTTTTGTGAAAGGACAATGATGGTGGCGAAGGCACAAGGTCAGAGCTCTGCAGAGCCCTATTCTCAATCACCAGAAAAGCCCTCAGACATGAGCCCTTACCTTAACCCCCCGAGTTCCAGGGACATAAGACGAGGACTCAAATGGCATCCTCCCTGATGGGAGGAACAGCAAGGACAGGGCTACAGAACTGTGTAGGGTCTCAGAACAGCATGCACAGCCAGCCCTACTGTGCGAGGATGAGTGCAGGAAACAGACTCGGGAGGGGGCTTACATGGCCACCTCTACCATTCAGGGCACTCACAGGCCAGGGACAGCCTCTCGTTACCCTGGATGACTCCAGGTGACTCTCTTCTCTGAGCCTTGCTTTCTCCTGCCTCTGCACAAGCTTGGACAGGATGGCTGAGGTTCCTTCCCATTTCTAACATTCTATGACATTTTAGACTAATGCCCAAGATCAAATGTGTACAAAGGACCAGAAGCACACGAAAACACACAGAGAAGCCTAGTGCACACATGGTAAGGCCAGAATGGGGTAGCTACGTTGTCCCCTCCCCTCCAGCCGCCATGGTTCCTGCCCCATCTCTCACTGAAGGGGAAGTTCCAGAGTTCCCTCAGAAGTCTCTCTCTAGCAGGGCTGTTGGGCCAGGGACCACCTAACACTCAGGAGAGTACACTTCAGGCTGGCCAGATAGGTCAGTGAACTAAAGCACCTGCTTGGGCAAGTGCAGGGACGGGGATTCAGTCCCTGAGTGCAATGCCAGCCCCGCCCCAAGGGCGCACTGAGGCAGCTTCTGGGACTGGGCGTGGTGGCGCACACCTGTAGTCCTAGTGCTTGGTGTTATGCTTTGTGTATAGGTGTCCCCCCAAAGCCTAATACAGTCATGAGGTGGCTTCCAAAATTTGTAATTGGTTATTGTTGAAATGAGTCTGCCCCTCCCCTGGGGCAGGTGGTTTGCATTTCAATGTAAGGTAGGAAGAGAAGTTAGCTGCTTGAGCAGCTGGGAGCACTCCCTTGCTCCCTGCCGGCTGCCATGGAAGGTTGCCCTCTGCCATGTGCCAGTCTGCTTTGGAGCCAGATGAATATGGACTGAAACCTCCAGTAACTGTGAGCTAAATAAACCTTTCCTTCCCTCATTTTGAGTGTTGAGTGTTTGTCTCAGCAGTGAGCAAAGATTAACTAAGACACTTGGGGTGGGTGGGGATCACTAGGAGTCCAGTCTGTGTAGTGAGACCCTGTAGACCCTGTACTAAATACATTAAAAAAAATAAAAAATAAAAGAAAAGAAAAGCATCCTTCCTTAAAACGCCCTTGACTTTCTTCCCAGAGCCCTTGGTTCCTTGGTCAGCTTTGTCCCTGAGTCACAGTCATTAAAGAAGGGGAGGTCTTAGGACCCCATGAACTCTAAAGCCAGTGGGATTTTACAAACCCTTTTTGTGTGGTTCTTATTTGAAGGACTGCTGTGGGCTGAACATTCATGTCACTTCCAAATTCCTGTACTGAAATCCTCATCCCCAAGATGGTATTAGGAGGAAGGGGGCCTTTGAGCATTGTTCATAAGAGTGGAGCCCTCCTGAGTGGGATTAGCGTTATATGAAAAGATCTGAGCGAGCTGGTCCTCTCCACCACGTGAAGACACAGTGAAAACGTCCAGCCTATGAGTCAGAGAGCCACCTTCCCCATGACATCTTCCCCAGATGTCAGAGCTGCCCTGGTCTTAACTGCCATCAGAGCTGTGAGCAGCCATGAGAAACTCAGTCTGCAGTATTCTGGTACTGGAGCCCAGTGGACTAAAACTGGCAGAGTGAAAGGTTTCACCTCTTCCCAGAATGATGAAGATCACAGTACTTTCTCCAAGGAAAGCGATACACACATTCAGTTTGGATGCAAATTCAGAAGTATTTGAGCCCTCTATTGTTAAGACCCCTGCCCAGGTTCAATGTCCCTATTTTGGACATGAGGAAATGGAACTTCAAAATGCTAAAGTGATCCTACCCCAACTGGAGTAGAGCCAGCTCCCAAGCAGCAGGCTAGCAGCAAGGCCTGTGAGTGCTCTGAGAGGACCTGGATGCCCCGCCCTTGTCTCTAGGAAGCAGGCTTCTGGCAGCTTCTCTCCGCAGCCTCTGTCTCTGACAACCATCCCCGTGGTCCCAGCCAGAAAGGACTTGTGCTCCCTGGCTCACCACCCTACTTACACGCAGGACACTCGTAGGGTCCCTCCACTGCAGCTCCTGCCTAGTCTGTCATCTCCAGGTGTGAGCAGGAGGTGGACCTGCAAGTGGCAGAAATCGACACCTGAGAGAAAGAGCTGGCCTTAACAGAACTCAGGTCCAGATTCAGGTCTCAGCTTGGACACCTTACAGATGAGCTGGCATTTCACCTTTCCAAACTTCAGTTTCCTCACCTGTATAACTGGAATCATTCCTCTTCATGGGGTGGACCTCAGAATTAAATGAAGTAATTTATGTGAAGTGCTCGACTGCATACTTGCTAATACATTTTAGCTGTTGGATCATGCTACCCAGTGGGTTCCAGGGTAGTAGATTCGAGTCCAGCTACTCATTGGAGCCTTAAACAGTGGATTAAAAGGAATGTATTTCCATGCTTCTAGAATTTGTGAAGAGTAAAACAGGCTCCAGAGAGGCCATCGGAAGAATTCACTGGCATTATCAGCTGCCCACAAGGAGCTGTGATAAGTTTGCGCCCTCTGGAGGCTGTCAAGGCAAGGGGTCACCTTCCAGAAGGGTTAGGTGACAGTCCCAGCAGAGGCTGGGTCGGAGAGCCAAGGAGCTATCACGGCTGTGCATTTGCAAGATCCTCTGCCTGGATCTCAGCTGTTCCAGCTCCAGAAGGTTGAGGCACGGAGGGATGAGCAGATAGCTCAGGGCTTCCTTGAGCAGCCTCTGCCTAAATGGCCCTCTTCTCCTAGGCCAGGTTCCTTCATCAGGGTCACTTGGCTGAGAACTTTCTCCACGTGGACAAGAAGTGTGAATTCTCCTACAGTTCAGACCCCAGGCTGTGGGCTTCCTTCACACGGCTGTGGCCACCCTCTGTGGGCTAGTGGGGACCTCAGACGAGGTCTCTGATGGTTTCCTGTAGGAAACAGGTTGCGGAGCACTCCAGTGCCAACTCCAATTACTGCACCGAAAATCTCGTAGGTTTCGTTGCACTCCCATAGGCTCAGGAGTGGCCAAGACCGGTCCAGGTCCCTTCCTGTACCAGAGAAAGCAAACAGCTCATGAACGACACAGCGGCTAGCTGCTGCTGTCGGTACAAAAGGACAGAGCTGGTGAATCCGTGCCATTCTTCAAGGGAGCGTTAGGTCCACTGTGTCAGCTCAAGCCTGGGTTCTCCCCAGTCCCCCACTGTAATGCATGAACACACACACGCACACACACACACACAGCCAACTTTGTCCTCTACTCTGGTGGGGCTGCTGGGGGATGTCCCCAAATGGGGTCACCTCTCTGGGGCCCAGCCATGGATGTGCCAGCTTTGAGCAGTCCCCAGCACGCCTGTGAGTAATCAGCCTCCCACTGGGCCGGGCTCATAGTAAGTAAACTTTCATGTTCTTATTAAGTGGTGGCTGCTTGTTCAAAATCACTCGCCTAGATCTGTGTGAAGCTCATTCATTAATCAAACCTATCAGGCTCTCCTTCGCTCCCTCACTGCAGAAAGGTTATCATTAAAGAGGAGAAAAAAGGCTTTGCTTTGTGTGGCTGTTGGTTTGGAACTGGGGTTCTGAGGACGTGTCAGGACTTGAGTTCACCTCCCCCACCCTCCGTAAACTTTGTGTTCAAATCTCACCTCTGCTGCTAGCAGCTGAATGACTTGGAGCGAGCTAAGGAGCCGCTCTAACCCTCAGTGGATGTTTGTGTTATGAGATTGTGTATTTGATGAATGCTTCTTGGATAGCAAAGTCCTGCAGGTGTATCAGTGGCTAATAGCTCCCAAGCCCAAAAGCCCAGTTTCCACAGTCTCTGACCTGTGTTCTAGTCCCTAAGGGCCTTCAGGACCTTGGACAGGGCCTCCAAGCCCTCCCAGGAATTTGATGGGCCTTCCATGGGTCTCTGTGGTAAGAACAGGGCTGGCAGAACCAGGGACGGGAGCCAAGGCATCCTGGCTCCAAAGGCTCACTTTAACCTTACCCTGGAGACAGACTTCCTCTGGCAGGACCCACTCCACTCCACTGCGCCCTCTTCCTCCCTCTGGTCCCTGGACATAAAGTAGAAGAGACTGCATTCGAGCTTTCTAGTGTGCTAAAGGCAAAAGCTACCTTGGGCTAGGGCCTTCATCTAGCTATATGGATAGCTAGATAAATAATTACTAAATAAATAAATAAGTGAAAATAAACAAAGAAAGCCGCCAATGAGCTTGAATTGCTGCCATGCTGAGAGGTAACTGGCAGATTCAATTTAATTATAAGATACAGAGTTGTAATGGAGTGTGCATGGCCCAAGGAGGATTTCTGTAATAGGGGCCAGCAGGGTTCCCTGCCTGCTCCACCAGGCCTTCTCCTCACCCTGCTGCTTACTTCTCCACCTCCCAGGGGTGCTGAGATGGATGAACAGAGCGGGCAACTGCCTGGCCTCTGAGCTATCCTGGAGGTTGAGGGTTTCACCAAGCCCTCTGCTCCTTGCCAGCCTCAGCCCCCAAGGTGAGGATGCCCCAGAAGACAGTCCCAGCCCAGGAAGTGTGTCAGCAGCGGGGAGGCAGAGCAGCCGTGCTGCTCAGTGGCCCCACCCTCCTCCCCACGGAAGGTACAGATAAGGCTGCTGTGATGTGTCATGGCAGGGCTGCGATCGTGCTGTCGTCCTGACCTCTCTCTTGTTCTGCTTTTCTGCCCAGGTCATGGGCCCCTGGCCTGCCCCCTCTGCACCAGGACCCCTAGAAGCTACACATCCCCACCTCCCCAGCACCTCTGTCCTTCTCTCTGCCCTCCTCCCTGTACCCGGGGACAGCAGACATCTCCCTCCACCCCGCCTCACCCAGTGGGACACGAGGGGCTCAAGGGCAAAGGCCAAGCATTGCTACCCACCTGCAGTGATAAACCCTTACAGGACACCTTCGGCTCAGCACTGCACTCACGGTTTTATTTGGGCCATAAATGAATGGCAATATGTTCATACAGAGGCATATCCCTGCCTGCTGCCGACCCACTCAGAGCAGGCAGGCCCTGTCCACGCATCATTCCCTCACCACCCCTGCCCCCTTCCTAGCCTGCCCCCCTTCCCTGGCTTCTGTGAGGCTTCTCAGTCTCCTGACCACAGAGCAGCACTACCCATGACCATCTACCTGCCCTCTATGAGATGGTCCCATCCACCCTGTCTCTGTGTTTCCTGGGCACAGTGCTCACTCAGAATGCATCCTGGTAGAAGGAGACTGGGCCCGGGCTCTGGAACAAAACAGGCTTTGGCACTCATCCTGGACTCCCCACTTCCTGGTGGAGCAAATTCAGGAACAATTTGCAACTTCCCTGAGCCTCACCTGCACAGTGGGGCGAGAAGTCTGTATTCTCACTGAATCTTTAGTATGAAGACTAAAGCCAAAGTCAAGCTTATACTTAAGCCTCCTGCTCTGGCCTCTGACTCTGGACCTCAAGAGAACCTCAGGGAATGGGAAGAAGTCTGTAGTGGCAGGCTGGGACCTTACAGGCTCTTTTATTTTCCTCATGTTCGTCTTCAGGGAACAGCATTGATCCTGTTAGAACAAAAGAAAAACAAGAAGAAATGCCCTCTGTCTGCCAAGACTCCATCCCTGACTGGCTGAGGGTACCAGGCCGAGCGTCCCCAGTGAAGCATCCTCCTTCTGTGCACCTGGCACCATTCACACACTAGTCACCAACTTCCAACTTTCTCTTAGGAAAAGTCTAAGAGCCTTCCAGGCATACGGTCCACAGCAGCCACAGCTCCTTACAGGGTAAACACACTGTCTTACTGATGTGATATGAGCCTCCACAGAGCAACTGACCCATTGGGATTAGACATTGTAATTCAGAGGTAGGCTGAGGCATTCCTGTACATATGATAGACTTGCTTCCCATAGAATTCTTCAGCCAGCATTGCTAAAACCACTCACCCTCTACACAAGGAGACTATACTGATAATCCAAAGATTTTCTTCTATGTTGGAATGGTGAATGAAGGGGCTTGGCCCAAGGTAAATGCTAACCACAAAGAAAGACAGCACATGGCTATATGCAGCCCTCAAGGGGGAGTACAGCGTCCCAATTTCAGTATTCAGGGGTGCCATAGACACCGTGAACCGTGAGGTCCTCGCTGATGGCTACACTCTGAGTCAGCTGGTGGCCACATTGGAATTCCAGGCTGGTCATCCTTTGAAAGATCTGGGTCGTATTGTAGGAGAGAAGGATGATAAAAGTGAGGCAAGGTCTCAGAGAGCCAACAGGAGGGGCAGAGACTCAGAGTCACCAGGGAAGTGTGTTGGGCAGGGGTGGAGCCAAGTGTGGCCCAAGGCACCATGCATGGAGTCAGGCAGACAGAGCTATTCCAGCTTCACCGCTCACCAGCTCTGGGGCTCTGGGCAAACTAGAACTCAGTGGGAATCCCCTGCATTCCAGCTCCAGAAGTCATAATAATAGTAACAGCAGTAATAATAATGCCAGTTTCCTTATAACAATGACTGAGATGATAGTACTATTTTTCATAAGATTGCCGTGAGGGTGAAACACAGTGAGAGAACTTTCATGCCTGTTTCCGCTCAGTCATTGTCGGCTTTGTTTGCTCCCCTAAGACATACAAAATTAGGCCAGCAGAGCAAAGAAGTGGAGACACCAAGGACTGATGAGCACACAGGCACCCAGATTTCCTGCAGGCACACGGGACCTGGGACTAAGGGTCACACAAGCAGTGGCTCCACGGCTGGTGGTGAAGAGCAGCTGCTGACGCTTTCTGCCTGGATATGCAGTAGATAAGGCTCTGCGAATCAGAAAATGCCACCGTGGAGGCAAACCAAAGAGGGCAGGGCTGGCAAAGGCCTCCCCTGGGTCAGTCATTGCTGTTACTGTATGAAACCACAAGGCATTGATTCAACAGTGTCTCAGGGACACTTCCTCACTGCAGGCATGAGCGGGGACAAGCTAGTGGTCACAGAACCTTTCGGCAATGATCACAAATACTTGTCAACTCTCACTAAAAGACAATAATACAACATGAGCTTTTAATGTAATTCATTATTTTAAAAACTTAATTTAACACCACAGCTGTTTCAAGTTTCTTTTATAAGAATTTAATTAGGGTGTAATAGCATAGTTAATTAAATACAAATCAATAGTTTAAAACAACTAATTGATACTTAATATGAATAGGGGAAAACTTAGCTCTAATATAATTAACTCATATTAAATAAACTATGAAATAGCAATTATGTCTTTATAATAATGTAAAGTTTATAGTTCTTTAATAAACTTAGATTAGCAAGCAATGAGACTCAAAAATTATGCAACAGGTATTATTGGACTACTAAACATTTATTACTTGTCCTAGAGGGCCAGAGCCAGGTGCTAGTCAAGATTAATAAACCTTTCCTAATCCTCACATCAAGTCCCTTTATTATAGAAGTTGATCAGAAAATAGTGATCAGAAAATGATGATTTATGGGTATCATTATTTCCTGGGTTGTGAGTAATTATGCTGAAAATAGAACTAGGTATATATAACCAAGGCAGAACACATGGGCTTAGCAGAATCAAGGTGAACATTTTCCAAGCAGGAGATTCTAGCTAACAAATGACTAGTGATAGACAGTCATCTCTGATGCCACCCATGGACTGGATGCCAACAGAAACAAGATTCCAAGCACGCCCCCTGCCTCGGGGCCCCTTGACAGAGCGGGCCTCCCCATCCCAGGCCTACAGCTCCAGCCTCCTCCTCCTCTGGACCCCTGCAGGCAGGACCACCATTCTTGTATCTTACACGCTGACTCATGATGTCTTCTTTACTAAACCAACTAAGGTTGCTTGTCTTGGACTCCTAGTATAGGGTGAACACTCATAATCCCCAAACTCAGAATGTTCAGGCACCTGAAACTTCACATTCAGAAAGTTTCCAAGCATTTGGAAGTTCAGATTTTTCTTATTAGGGTTGTTCAACAGGTAAAGACTATGCAAATATTCCTAAAACTCCAAACTTGGGACTATTTCGTGCACCAAGCACTTGGACAAGGAATGTTCAACTGCTGTACACCTTGTGTAACCAACAGATTTTCCTGCTGCAATAGGAAACTTGTCTTAGGACTTTTTGACCTGGGTGTAGTGTCTGCTTAATGAGTGCAGTGGATCCAGTTTTACTAATACGTGCTGGTTGTAGAGAAAGGAATGACTGCTTTTAGCAGAGCCTGCCCATTTTAATAGCATTGCTATTTCTCCACAACATATTCCCTATTAAGGTCAAGGCAGCTGGCTAAAAATGCATCCCTCCAGGGCCAGGTGTAATAGCCCACATCTCTAACCCCAGCACTCAGGTGTCTCTGGCACACGCCAAAGATCTGCTCAAAAGTGTGCTTTACTAACTTCCTAGCAGTTTCTCAATCTAATCATGGACAATAGAGATTAACTAGCACACACAGAAGGCCCAAAATGTACCATCATCACCCTGAGGCTGCGGCCGCTTCCTTTATTCACTCCATCTGGACCCGTTGCAGGTGTGGGGCTTCCTCTGAGGTTTCTGACAAGAGCCACTGTAGTGCTGTCTGTACCCTTTTTCACTCATCGAGCCACGCAGTCATGAAGCCCCACCGTCTCTCCCCAGAATGTCTCTCGGAATCTACCCCTGGCTCTCCGTTCGCAACAGTCTCGGCCCTCAGCCCCTCCTGTGGTAGCCTGTTCTTCCTGAGCCCTTTCACCTGTCCAGTGCACCTGACTCACACCCACTATCCTGACCCAGAAGCACCACCTGACAGCCCACTGCACACCCTGGTGAGGCCACCCCACCTCCTTGCCTCTCCATGGTCACATCTATTTAAAAAGGAGCAAGCGTGAACTGGAGATCTCTGGACCCCTGTGATGTTTTGTTTCTAATTGTTGAACTCGGCATTATTACTTACTTTATCCTAAGCACTTTTCCATTTTTTAATTAATTAAGTGTTCCAGTACATTTTAGGCATGCATAATGATCATGTTTCTTATAAGGAATTTGTACCTGTACATCACAGAACTTGACTATTTTTTCCCATTCTCCTATACTCCCTTCAACCCCTCTTTCCCTCCTCATTTACAAAAGCTTTTTCTCCAATTTTTCCTTCTTTTCTCATCATTTTTCTCTTTTCCCTTCCTTCCTTTCCTCCTCCCCTCCGTCTAGTTCCCTTTCGTGTTTGAACATTTTCTTCAAAATGCATACACATTGCATGTTATGAACTAGCACTCTTCAGCACATAGCGGCTCTTGCACTTTCATATCAATCACATAAGAAGCCTTGGTATCGATGACTCATGGCTAAGAACACGAAAGGTCCTACGGCCCCAGGCCTGCTCACGGTTCAGCGCTGCAGCTCAGCCTCAGCTGGTTCAGTGGGTTCCAAGGCATCCTTGCCCTCCTGGCGACCAGCCAGGTCCAGCTGGAATCTTCTGCACATGGCCTCAGATCCCATCTGGGCAAGCTGAGTTATTCTCAGCCCCTGTACTGCTCTCTCTGAGGAGGAGGTGGGGATGTGGAGACTGAGTGCCCCTGCCCCCAGAAAGCACAGTGGGTTTTTTAGGAGAAAAAAACAGTAATATTGAATTTCTAAACAAGATATTAGAAGATCTACAATGGTGAACATATTGCAGCATATTGCTGTCTTCAAAGTAGTGCTCAGATTACAAGATACAGGCATGCCTAATTAGTCAACAACAGAAGCACTGTTTTTTTTTTTTAATGAACTGAAAGAAATCAGTAGTGTGATTATCTTATCTCACATTCCTATATTTTTCCCCTTCTTCCTTCCCTCCATCCCTGTTCTTCTTTCCTTTGAGGCAGTTTCTTTCCCTTCCACAGTATCTGTCATAAGCTTTGAGTCTCATTTACCTTTTCAGTTTCTCTCACTAGGGAGAGAGCACTGCCCTCGCTATCTTTGGAGCAAGCGAAGGGAGAAGCAGGTGCAAAGACCTTGCCTCTCCCTGGAGCGTGGCCGTGGCCTCCCCAACGCTGCCCTGCTCAGGCTCATCGCCGTCCACTGCACTTACCACTGTTAAAGAAATCTTCGTGCTCTGTGAGGGAGGCCTCTCCCTTTCCCTGGTCAGCCCTTCTCCTAGATCTGCATCCTGTGTAGAGAAGAGTCTGGAGTCCTGTAATAACTCATCTACTGCTGTAGGATCCAGTTCCTGCTGCTCTTTTCCTGCCTCCTAAAATCTTTGCCAAACTGCTTGCTGATGGCAGTCCAGTTCTTGTTTGGTCTGCTTCTGGGGAGGTGCTTGCATCTAATAGTTTCAGGGGAAAAAAGGTTCATCTTAAGCAACTAAACTAGCTAAACAGTACTGTGAAAAAAAATTGTCCCACAAATCTGAAATAATATCACACGGGCGATTGGGTGCAAGCAACCAGGAGACAAGACAGGCCGGCCTCCTACAAGCAGGCACCGCAGGGCTGAACATCTGCAGAACTAAGGCTGGCTACAACTGCACAGGACTCACTCCAGAGAGACGTCCACACCCCTGGGGAACCAGGGAGCCCTTCCTGTATGCATCAGTTTGCTGTGGCTGCCGTAGCAGATTCCCACATGGAGGTGGCTCGCCTAGCAGAGATGCATCGTTACACGGTCTGCGAGCAAGATGTAGCAGGACCGCTCCTTCTGGGGCTGCCAGGGAAACCCCACCCCATCCCATCCTGGTTCCTGCGGGGTTCTCCTCCCTGTAGTGCATACCTGTCTCCAAGGTTCCGCCCCTGTAAGGACACCAGTCTCATTGTACCATAACATTTGCTTGCCTTGATCACCTCTGCAAAGCCCCTAACTCCAAATAACACCTTTTGGGGTTTGGGGGTCAAGCATCAGCACATGGACAGGGGTAACACAGCTCAGTGCAGTGCCCCAGCCCAGCTGTCTGGTATCCACGTCTGTTTCTGGTCTGACTTCACTGGTGGCATCTGCAGCCCTGCAGTCCCAGCTCTCACCCTTAGGCAACAGCAGGGTTTGGACTCTAGGCCGAGCACCACCCGCGGTGACAGCTCAGGCCTTGAGTTGGCGTTTCGTCATTTCACTTCTCCGAGCCTTGGTTGGCGAAGCTGAAATGGAGGAATCACTTCTGCCAGGCCTTCTCCACAGAGCTTCCGTGAGCTTCTAATGAGACAGCAAATGTGACAGAGTCATGAAAAAAGAAGAATACCGCTTCCCACAAATGCGAAGTAGTATCGCCGCATCATTATTGCCACTAGTAAGAATAAAGGAGCTCTAAAGTTAGAAAAAGGCCCTTCTATACCCTCTGGAGCTTAAGAAATCTATGCCATTCACAAAGCCTTCCCTTTTTATTCCTCCCAAGAGGAAATCCCACAACATTCCCTAGTTGTCAGTTTTCTCTTCCAATGAATTACGGGTTTGCTCGACCCTACAACTGTCCTATCTAATGAAGTGCCCTGTGCTACACTTAAGCCCACCTGCATGCATCCTGACCTGGGCTGGGGAGATCTAATCATTCCCCCTTACTTTTTACTCAGTCCTTTCCTTAAGTCAGCAGATAACTTTCTGAACACCAGCCGTATACCAAGCACGCTCTGTACTAGGGCTTAGAGCTGTGAGCCTTCAGTGGTTCATGGTTCCCGGGGTTGAGTCCCTGGGACGCCATCTCTCCTCCCTGAGAAACAGCCCATCCCAACAGCAGTCACCTTGCATAGTTGGTGTTACCTAAGCTTCAGCTTCCCTCTGGGTATTTAGGTGGTTTCGCCATTGATGAAGCCAAAGGCAGCAGCCCCAAGGCCTTCTCTGCGGTGGGAGCCCTTATCAGCGTATTCCTGTAATCCAATTCCACATCGTTCTCAGAGCCATGGGACAAGGAAGTTGGTCTTCTTCACCCAGCAGAGGTTTCCATTTCTTCTGTCATATTCTGTCTTCTCTCTCGTCAGACTTGGGGGGGTTTCCCCAGTCCAAGTGGCTACCTCTTGCTTTCCGCCTGTTCTCTATGGTCTTTCACCAAGCCCCACTTCCCAGCTGTGTTCCCCGTCCCCTCCATCTGTCCTTGAGGCACGCTTCCACAGGTGGACTCATGATCTTCGATTTAGCAAATCTCACCAAAGAATGTTCCAGATTTTTATCTATGCAGAACTTTCCCCACTTCTCAGATCCTCCGACCTGTTCCTCCTTGCAGAGATGCCAGTGGCTTCTCTCCACCTCTTTGCGAAGATCCAGTCTGAGAATTCTCTCACTTAATAAATTTCTGCAGTGTGCTTATTAGCACCTTGTAATGTAGCCTCCTAAATAATTAAGACTAACCCACACGTGTCAAATTAAATGAGCCAAACACATTGAGAAATTACCTCGTCCTCAATTTCTTTTATTAATCAGTTTTTTTTTTCAAAAATACCACTTCTTTTCCTGCTCATTTACAAAAGTCAGCCACGGCCAGAGAGACTTGCTTATAACTCTGGGCACATGGGGCCTCTCCTGCAGTCACCCTGGGGGGCATCCTCGTGTGTCGCATTTGAGCTAGATGGGCTAGACACAACTTATTTTCCAGATGCTTTAATCATTCTATTAATAGCTCAGCGGACTAAAGCACCTGTGTTGACAGGTGTAGGGACCAGGGTTCGATCCTAGCATGCCGCGCTGGCCCCGCCCCTGGGGAGCAGTGAGACTGTGACTGAGACCGGGCAGCGTGGTGTCACGCACCTGGAATCCCAGCACTTGGGGGACTGAAAACAGGAAAATCATTACAAGTTGAATCTGTGTAGTGAGACCCTGTGCTAAAATACTTTTTTTAAAAATTGAATAAATAATCTTTTAGAGAATTTTCCAGCCTTCTATTTGCCCGAGAGCTCAGGGGACTGCCCCAAAGACCAACGGTGACATTGTCTTTCTAGCCATCTAGCCGCTGCAGCCATTTCATCAGTTCTCCCTGGGCTCAATCCAGAAAGCCAGATGCCATTTCTCACTAGGATTCACCACCCAAATGCTTTCAGCGGGCATCAGAAATCAATGCAAATGTCGTAGGAATCATCAGCAACTGGACCACTCTAGTCGGGGACAGCATGCCTAGAATCCTAATGGGCTGGCTGACCCCTGGCATCTGCACCCAAGGTCTCGATGACCACATCTCCGGCAAAACGCCATTGTTGGTTGGAGTTCAGTGCCTCCTCCCAGCCAGTACTTCCACTGGCCCCCTCCTGGCATGTTGCATTCCTGATCCTTGAAGGTGGTTATTAGAAAGAACCCGCAAATATAGTAAGTCAACATCAAAGGGGCTTTGATCCGCATGGTCCTCGACAGAGCAGGAGCCCCTGAAGAAAGGGCCAAGGCCTTGGGTGGGAGAACTTAACATCATCAATTTGGGTGCCTGAGATAGGAGGCTGTTTGAAGTGGGGGCCCGGTTGGCTGAGCCTCAGATGAGGGAGCGAGGGTGCAGGGGAAGGAAGAGGAGTGAGTGCCTTTGGAAACGCTCCTTCAGATCTGCCTCCCTGCACCTTACAGATAGTCAATAAGCCCCTTTAAAGAACCAAGAGATCAAAGCGGGCAACCTCCTGGGGCTGTGGCATTCTGTCACCGCCTGCCATGTTTTGTTTTTCCCTGGGGCATGAGGCCCCAAGCTTGACTTATCTGCCTCTCCTGGGCCCTACACCACTCCGTTTATCCTGCTACCTTGGGAAGCTGCAGAGGCACAGCAGAAAGGGGTGGAGAGCAGGAGGAAGGGACCCATGCTGTCTGTCCCTGACAGCAGAGACGCTGGCTGTGGCTCAGAGGTGCACTGGGCCATGCCTCTTCTCACTGGGACGCTTCTTTCCTGAAAAGTTGAGGGGTGGAGCAGCCAGATGCCCAGGAATCCTGGCACAGTATGAGGAGAGCTATCGTCACATTTAGAAATCAAACCCCTCTGCCATTTGCCCAGTCTATGCATTTGTCACATTTTATGCCTTCTAAGCAAAGAGGTGAGGATGGGATGGAGAATCTAAAATAATCAGAGAGGGGCTGGGGAGATGGCTCCGAGGCACAAGTGCCTGCGTGGCAAGTGCAAGGTCATGAGTTTGAACCCCAGTCCCACAAAAAAAATAAAATAAAATAAAATAATCAGAGATAGGGAGCCAAGGAGGTAGCTCAGTAGAATAAGCACTTGCCTGGAAAGTGCGGGGTCCTGAGTTCAATCCTCAGTACTGAAAAAAATAAAATGCTCAGAGATAGTCATTCAACACTGCATCTCCGAGCCTCAGTTTTCTGATCTATATCTTGTGAGTAACAATTGTGCATCTGCCCAGCCCCCAGAGTCAAAAGGGAATGCAGGTACAAAAATGCTACAGACCCACAAATACTTAAGATAGATTGAGACTAGAGGACTAATACGAGAGAGGAAAACTCAGCTCCTCTTGATGTAGACATGCTTCCATGCATGGCTATGCATAGTAGGCACTGATTTGCAAACTGCTCTGCAAGACAGGAAGGGAGTTAGGAAGAGAGAGAGAAGGGGGAGGGAGGGAGGAGAAAGGCCTCACATTTGCACCTGGAATTGTTCTTTTTTTTTTTTTTCTTAAATTGGATCAATGTAGGTGGGTCCTCCCATCTCTTAATCACCCCAGCGCTGGGGTCTGAGTCCATACATAAAGTATTGAACAATGGTACTGCATGATGCCTCAGTGCAGGAACGTGCAGAAGGGCCCGGCTGCACAAACACACGCAAAAGACAGAGTCCTTGTGCTTAGGCCCCAGCCGCTGGGTCTTCCCCAGCTCACTCCGTCACTTCATCCTCTTCCTCGGTCACCTGCAATAGGCAGTGGCATTGTTCCCTCCTTTATGGCACTGGCTGGATTCTGTCTCTTTTCTGGCAGGTCTGACCACAGTCTCACAAGCATCTGGGCAGAACTCCCAAGCTTGGGGTATAAAGGGCATCAATAACTCTGAGTAATATTTATGCGCATGGGTCCTAAAGCCAGGCTGCATATGTTCAGAATCCCGGTTCTGCCATCTGCTAGCCCTTTAAAGCTACTAACTTATCACATTTGTAAATAGAGATGACATAAAATGGGGCTAATAATGGTGTGTAGCTCACCCGATGTTCTGAGGATCTAATAAGGATTATTAATAAGTTGATGCCTGGGATGTAGCGAGCGCTTTATAAATGTATACATATGCTTGTTACTAACTAAGCAGGTTTGTTCTAGGAATGCTAACTACAGCCCCCCATGGAAAGATCTAGAACACTTCAGCCCCTCTCAACTTACCCGCCTGTGCTTCTCTTTCAGAGCTGGGCCTCCAGAAGAGAGGATGCTGTCTGGTGCTGGGCTACGTGGCCAAGGACAAGTTTCGGAGAATGAATGAAGGTCAGTGGGCGCCTGCCCCCCCCCCGCCAGGGAGCGGGGAAAGAGGGAGACATGTCCTTCGATTACGGTACAGAGGAAGCAGGGAACAAAACCCTGGGGTAGCTCAGAGGAGAGTAGAGAGAGAGCGGTACGATGTCCATGCACAGCACCATCGGGAAAAGCAGCTGAGGGCCGGAACACGAGGTGCTGACTCGGCACTTTCCCGACGCCGTCTCCCCTCCTCCCTTCGTGTTCCCTATTTCTCTTCTTCTCTCCTCTCTACCCTCGTTCCTCATCAAGTCACCCAGCCCAATTAAATCTGCTTCTGTTATCATTCTACTCCGAACTTCTGTATCCTTCTCATCTGTCATTCACATTTCTCAAATGCTTATTCAGATAAATAGCACCTCACAGAGCACCTGGGAGAATGCTGTGGAAGACACTGTCTGTTCTCAAAGAGCTTCCACTTGGAAATCTGACCTCTTTTCCAGCTCCATTGGCCCAGCTAGCTCTTATTCACAGACCATTCTGCTTTCCTCTTGCACTGGGTCTCTCCTCTGGGGTTTGCTTGGATCACGAAAGACTTGGGGATGGTATTGACATTGACGTTGAAGTTGGGATGCAAGAGGAACGCTGTCACTTGTGGGCCTACTGTAATAAAGAACCAATCCTCTCCATCCCCAGCCATCTGTCTTCGTGCAGCTAATAACCCTCTTCATCAGATGCCACAGACTGTTTGTCAGGATTCAAAAGTAGATAAACAACGGCTGGGGATGCCATTTATTCATTAAAGTCAGACAAACAAAGCCTCGGCTCTTCACCAGTCCAGCCTGCCACAGCCTGATCCCCTTTGTCCCAAGGCTCAGAGCCTCCGTAACCTCACTCCCACCCCAGACAAGAAGGACGCAGTTCACTTGCGTTATCTCTCCCCCGAGAGATAAGCCAAGACACGGTTCCAGGGACTGCTTCCTGTGCTCTGCAGTGCACTCTTCCCAACCCACTCCTCCATGTGCACCGCAGACCCAAGCCCTTGCCACCTGTGGGTCTGTCACCCACACCCATTGGATGACAGTCTAAGAAGAGCTAGGCCAGCACGGTGAAGCCCAGGAACCAGTCACCTCTCCCACTTGCTGCCTATGTGCAAAAAGGCAGCAGCCTCCAGAGGCCGCCTCTCTGAGCACACCCAGGGGCGGGGGCAGTGCAGCTCGCGTCCTGCCGATCCGTCTCTTTCATTGACTTTTTTCTTTCTCACTCGCCCCCTCCCTCCCTTCCCAGCACCGCCGCCTTGACAAGAGTGCTAGGCAGTAACTTCTAATTTGTGGGAGCTGACAGCATGCCTCTGTCCGTGGTGCTGAATAGACATGTTCTCTTGCTGGCAATGCTCATTAGAGAAGCTGAACTGAGGTTCATAGGGATTGGAGGAACCAAAAAAGGAGCCCGACTGTATGTGAAACCCAAGCTCCAGGTGTCTGACCCTAGCTTCTTGATGACCAAGGACACAGAGGGCGGTGAGCAAGAGGAGCCAACGTGCGGGATGAATTGCAAGGCTCAACTAACAAGGAAAGGAAGCCAGGATAGGAGGAGGAGGAGGATAAATTGGGCAGAAGAAGGGGTAGGTCAATGGTGGGCCAGCTTTGGCTCTGAAGGGTGGAAGGCATGGGGCAGAGGCGGGAAGGACCCGCTCCACCCCCACGCACCACAGTGCGCGCTTCCCTTTGCGCTGTTTGCGGGCCCAACCTCCAACGCGTCTTCACACAAGAAAAGCATCTGCAATCAGGGGGAGCTATTTTATGGTTTATAATTATCTCACACCAATATTGAAAATAGTCCTAACTCCCACATATTAATAACTGAATTGTAAAAGTAGCCATAATAGAGGACAAAAAAATTAGAAACCTGTCCGTGCCACACAACACACCTTGATATACATTGAACAACTGGCAAAGTAATTATTTTTATCCCACTTGCTGGAATTGGTGAGATATTGAAACAATTATCTGCCTCTTCTATTAAAGTGGTGAACATTACATTTCCAATTCAGAATAAGTATGAAAGACCTACTTGCGCTGTATTAAAGCATATTTGTTTTGTTTAACAGTATCTAATAGGGTGTCTGTCACCCAAGGAGAAGTGGTCCCCTATTTCATTTGTTTTCCTGTTAATTTGATAATATCTTTTGTTTTGTTTCCTTCTCCTTCTCCTCCCCCTCCTCTCTCCTTTCCAAAAAGAACAGCTTGAGAAGGAGAAAGAGGGAAATAATGAATGAACGGAGCTTCATAGATCTGGGGTTTATCTTAAGTTAGAGTAATCATCGTCAACGCTGTTAAACTACACAAAGCAATAAAAAGAAAATATTACGCAAAGATCATTTAAAGAGGCATGTGATAGCCAGTGAGGGGCTTTCTGTGTTTGGGAGTGCTTAACAGCTTCCTGAAGAAAATCTTCAGCGTTCACAGGAACGGAGGTGGTTGGTGACAGAGACGTGTGTGTGTATGTGTGTGTGTGTGTGTGTGTGTGTGTGTGTGTTCTTTTCCATTTGCACTCAGCACATCTGAAGCATCCGATGAAGATATACAAACAAAAGCCAACAAAGGGCAGACAAGAAAGGGGGAAATGAAGACCGGCAGGGCTTAAGGATATCAGATTCGCCTGACATCATTGTCCTCATGCGATTAAGAACTCGGTGCTTTAAAAGAAATACTGAAAGGACATCATTTATTTATTTATTCATCAAACATTCATAGAAGAGTATAAAAATGACACCAATTTTTCAGAATAAGTGTCATGTATCACTGTAAGCACCGGAGCTACTGGAGTAAATAAGATAGAATCCCTGCCTTCAAGGAGCTCTAAAGAACCCTCGGGTACATCTCAGCACAGAGGTCACCTCTGCAAAGGGGCTTTGCCCTACACAGCACCTAAGCTAGATGCTCCTCCTTGACACCTTGTGCTGCACCACACCAACGAGTCTGCATAGTGTTTGGCACCTACTTCAACTAGCCATTATATACTGATTTTCTGTTCTCGGCCACAGGGTCTCCTTATGTAGCCCAAGCTGGCCTTGGAGTCCCAACAATCCTCTTGCCTCAGCTTCCAGCATGCTGGGATTCAGGCTCGCTCCGCCATGCCCAGCTACATACCGCATCTCTTACCAGTGTCCTGTAAGACATAGCAGCCACGTGGAGCTCCGGCTGCAGGACAGCCATCTGGCCTCCTTCTTTCTGTCCATGGCCAGGCCCAGGCCCAAAGTCTTGTGTGTAGTGAGCAACCACTTGGTTTTTATTTAGATAACTAATGAGTACTATGAACGACAATAGAAGAATGTCCACAGTCACCCGCAGGTGTCAGGTGGGTCAGGGGAAGGAGCTCGCTGGGCACAGCAGACAGAAGCAGAGTCTTTTAAAAAGTGAGTCTCCACATCTTCAGCAATTCCCCAACTCTCAAGTGTGTGTCCCCAGGGCCCCTAGGGTGCCAGGACCCAAGCAGGGCAGTAGAACTAAAGAATGGAGGGGAGGGGCTGGCGAGATAGCTCCGTGGTCTAAAGTGCCTGCTTAGGCAAACACAGGGACCTCGATTCAATCTCTGGCAACACCAGCCCCACCCTCAGGGTGGGCTGAGCTGGCCACACACACAAAAAAAAAAAAAAAAAAAAAAAAAGAACGGAGGGGAGCCTTTGCCAGGAATGGTCTCCCTGCTTCCCACTGCTCTCCTACTTCACCCCAGCACCCCGTATACTGTTGAGCACGCACTCGGGCATCTTCAGGCCTGTATTTTCCATTACATCTCATTCTATTCATTCATCCCTTGTCTCCAACACACACACACACACACACACACACACACACACACACACACAGGAGGGGTGGAGCAAGTGAGGGAGAGACACAGACAGAAGGGCTTTGCCTCCTTTTCCCCAGTCTCCCTCATGACTCCTTTGGCCTGAAAATCCCCAAAACCCCTCCTCCATGTACCTTGCTCTCTCCCAAAGCAGGGCCTGTCTCTAGATAGAGCAGAAAGCTAGTATGTGATATCAGATAAGGGGCTCCATGTTTGTCCATGTTGGACCCCTAAAGAACCCCAGAGATGTCAGTGTAACCTGCTACAATCATGCACCCCTCATTCTGACCATAAACAGAGAGGGGAACCCCTACTATTCTAGCTTGGCTTGGTTTTCCCGGGTGACTGAAAAGAGAAATGGAGGTGGGGCAGGGAGCAGCCAGGGAAAGACAGGAGAGACTTAGAGTGGGTCGTGGACCAGGGAGGAAACCCTAAGGAACAGTAAGTGTCTGGTGGGCACCTCCAAAGACGGGAAAAGAGAGAAAGAATGTTCAGGGGAGGAGAGGGGAGGCATGAGAGCCCGGCCTGCCTGCCGCCAGCCCCCAGGCTAAGGGGCCTGCATAGGAGCGCCACCCTCCTCCTGCACGTGGGCTGCGCAGCTGTCTTCAGCAATTTCCTACATGTGCAAGATCGCATGAGCACCTGCTTCTTCCAGCTCAGGGAAGGGGTTCAGGAGTGCCCTCCACCCCAGCGCAGTCCCTTTCATGCTCCCAAGGAGAAACACTCCCAAGCGAGGAGCAGAGACTCTGAGCTTCCGTGATGGGTTGGGGCACCCAGGTAGGAGAAGGCTGTCTCTGCAGATGGCTGCTCTCCAGCAGGCTCTTGCGTGGCCCAACTTCTGGGGCGCCACTGTGCTAGTTCAGGTCCTGCCTGCAAATGCACCTGCCCTGTGCTACCCATGTGATATCTCAGTGCTGTGAGGAGACACAGCCCTGGGAGGGCCGGAATTTGGTGTTTTCCACTACCCTGTAGTCCTCTGAAATGGTGTGGGAGCCTTCCTTTCTTTCTTTCTTTCTTTCTTCCTTTCTTTCTTCCTTTCTCTTCTTTCATTTTTCTTTCTCTCTTTGTTTCTTTCTTTCTGCATCATATTCCCGCATTCACAAAAAAACAAGTCTAACCTTCCTCTGCAGCCTCTTTACCCCTCGCAGAACGTGACACGTGGCAGCAGGCACACCCAAGAGCAAGGGTCAGACGTGTGAGGCTGCTCCTGGCAGGGCCCTGAGCATCTGTAGCTCAACTGTCGCATGCATGAAATTCAATACTGTCAATAAAGAGCAGCTGTAGGGTCCTAAAATGTGATAAAGCAAGACCAGCTTGGCTCCCTGAGTCCTGCCCACACCTGCTCTCACTACCCGCGCTCTACTTCCAAATGCCCCGTTCACCAAAGGAACCAATGCAAGGAAGTTGGCTGGCCTTGCTCGGCCAACAGCAGATGCAGATTCCTGCCCATTCCCAACGCATGCATCTCCCAGGCGAGGCAGAGAGGTGGCCAGCCCTGAAGACGAGCTGACTTTCTCCAGAGCAAAGGGGAAGCAGGAGTACCGCAGCTTGGAACTGTCCCCGAGCCCTGAGCCCAGGGAAGAAGGAGCCTCCCTGGTGCGAGCAGCTCTTCCTGCCCAGCCCGGCTCACACAACCATTTCCCTGAGACCATTCCTCCACTGCCTGCCTGCCAGCACCCCCAGGATATTAGCTAATGCTGTCATTTTGTTAGTTGGGGCTTTGGGGTGCATTTTTTTTTTTTCTTATTTCATTTGTCTTACTGATGTGTTTCCTTCCACTGGGGCTGCAAAGCTGGTTATTTGTACAATGTCCCTGTTTATTATTTATGGCAAGACTCAGACTTCCAGGGCACTTCATGATTGCTATTTAATTCACTCAGTGTTTTGGAATGAGAGACTTGCTGTTTCCGTCCTCCTGCCACAATCTGATGAAGGACTTCAGAGCTTTGTCCCAGGCCAATTCCTCTGACCACCATTTCTGAAAGGAGACCTGTTTGTCTAGCATGAGGGCAGCTTAGGCCACAGACCTTGACAAGCTCCCTTTCAGGCTTCCCTTTCCTCTCTCCGCTGTATCCACCCCTCACCAAGTCTGGGGAACTTACCCCCTGGCTGCTTCTTGAATCCACCAGCCTCTCTGTGTCTCCGGTCCTTTGTGTCCGACCCTCACCCACAGCCAATTCATCTTCGCACACATGGCCAGAGTCAGACTTCAAAATGCAAACTTGATAATACCATGTCGCCCTTGAAGATATTTCAATGGTTTTCTGTTGCTTTTAAGAAAACTATCCAAGTCCTTAGCATGCTTTATAAGGCTCCGCATGATCTGATCCCTGTGTACGGCATCTTACCTCATTAACACTCAGAGTCCAATCACATGGCCCTGCTCTGGGCTCCTGGGGCAGGGCATCTCCCATCTTCATGGGGTCATGGTCTGCTGTGGGCCCTCTGCTTCAGATGCCTGCCGCACTGGACACACCGCCCATTCCCAACGCACACATCATAATTCCTGTTCACCCTGCAAACCTCAGCACAAGCATCCTCCTGTGGAAGCCTCCTCTGACCCGCCCTCCCCAGTCCAGGTCAACTTCTTACTATGTGCCCTTGCAATGCCATGCCCCTCCCCTTACAAGCTCAGTTTGTGCTCGGTCTGTGTTGTAGCTGCTTTGCTGCTAGCCGTCCTTTTCCCCCAGGCACTAGGCTCCTTTAGGTTTCTGTCATACTCAGGAGTCTAGCACAGTGCCTCCACTGGCAGAATGAGGACAGTGACCTTCTCTGCCCTGGTCAGTGGCTGCAAGATCCTGAAACAGGATGACTTGGAAACCACAGACTCTTGCAAGACACAAGCACAGAGGGTCAGGGATAGAGTTCAGCAGCACCCAGCCAGCAAGCACAGGGTACCAAGCACAGGGTACCAAAGGGAGAGAAAAGAAAGATGGGCGATCAGTCACCTGCAGAAGAGGAAGCTAGGAGGCAGCAGAGGCCTGTGGCCTGCCTGGTGTCCCACAGCCTGGGCCTGAGCTTGGAGCCTAAGTCTAGCCCTGCATGTCTCGCTATGCTAAGTCCTTCAAGGCCGAGGGCGGTGTGGCTGCATGAGCCAGTGCAGGAACAGCGCGTGCTGCGGATGGGTTTGCAGTTGAGTTTAGAAAAAGACAAACAATGGGGGCCGCTGCGGAGGAAGAGGAGAGGTAGTTTCTTCACATGTCAACACGAGTAAACAAAAACGTCATCTCCACCTATGGCCCAGAAGCTCCAGTGAGCCTGGACATGGTCCCAGTCCTCAGGACTGTTGACTGCCACCACATTTTATATCAGTTGCTTCAGTGGCTGTTTTCATGTTGCCTTTTTCTTTTGTCAGGTTTTAGCTTTGCAAGTTGTACACTTAGTAGTCGAGAACAAAGACTTGGAGGGTCAAGGAAGCCCAGACCCAAACCCTAAGTCAGAAACATAACAGTACAGATTCTGAGGCCAGAAGCAACGCAGGAAGCCTAGGCCTACCTCTTCTGATGGCGCTGACACCCCTACCTAGTACTAGTGTCCAGTGAGGACTCAATAAAGCCCGTAGTGCCAGGCTGTCACTTACTCACCAGCACACACGCAGGGCCTTCTCCATGCCCAGCGCATGTCAAGACACGGTCTCTGCCCCAAGGACATCACACACATGACCGGCCATGCTGCACTGTCGGGCCACGGGAACAGAGAAGCAGGTCCAACCAAATGGCAGGCCAACCAAAGAGCACCCTGGAGAAAGTGTCACTTAGCTCTTTTTAATACGAAAACCTTTGCAATCTATGCTTGAGTCTGTGAAAGTGTACACTACCCTGGGCCACTCCTTAGCCAGGTTCTCATGAAGGGGTTTGGTCTGACAGCTTCTCTCGGCAGCCCCTTGGCCCCGAGGGCAAGAAGACCAAGTGACTTGGGTAATGACTGCAGGTGAGGACTGAAGACTCGGCCTTGTCCGTAGGAGGCTTCCTTTCTTCTCTGCTTCTCCTTCCCTCCATCCTTCAGCCCCACTGAATCCCAAAAGCCTTCTTGAGCTCCTCCCAGGCCTTGTGGGGAGGCACAGAGGAGGGGGAATAAATGAGGGTGCTTAATAGCCTGTGGTCCATAAAGTTTTCAGAGCTCTGCAGTGGAATGAACAGGTGCAGGCGGAGATGAATTATCCAGGGCTTTTATCAAAGGAAAGTCAATAAAAGCCTGGAGGACTTACTCCACCTCCGAGGAGCGGAGCGGCCCTGTCACAGCCCCAGGCCCCCGCACGTGAAGCAGTAATCAGGAGGCCGAATTCTCCCCCCACTCCATCTGCTTCTTCCTTGTGCCTGCCCTTCTGAAATGTATTTGTTTCTATGGGAACGACGTTGTTGCAGGTATGGGAGGAGTTTAATGGCATCCAGAAGTGCCAAATCCAGTCCATTTATATAATGGTTTAAAATACACATAATGGGCCACGGGATACAGGACACGGCGACAGTTTCAGTAACTGGGTAGCAAGTGTGGGATAAATAGAGCAGTGGAACAGTCCCCACCTCCAAATCGAATGGACCAGGCATAGCCGCCTTCTTAGTTGTAAAGAGCAGCGCTTCTCAGTCATTATTCATGACAGGATCTCAACACACCCCCACAAGCTGCTCTCCTGTCAGGGAAGGGTGCTAGACCATGGCTCCTCCGCACCTGCCAAGGTCTGACGGGGAAACGGTGGGGCTGGCACAGGGGTGAGCTGCTGGCTGTGGCTGCCTCCAGGTGTGGGGGAAGTAGGGGCTCCCTGGCCACTGCTCAGGTGGGCCCGAGGTGCTCACGGTGCTGAGTGAGAGTCAGGTTTATGTCTCTTGGTTGTGTCTGTCCTGGTTACAGCATCCCTATCTGAGGCATGTAGGGACTTACCCTAAGCAACGACTTGAGGGTCATCGTTCATCTGGAGATGCAGGGATTCAGGATTGTAAGGGACTGCCACAGGTCAACACAGGGAAGCCATCCAGTCTGCCTGGAGCCTAATGCTAGAGGCATGTGCCTGAAAAAAGGCCACTCAGAGAGTGAGCATTTGTACCCCAGGCCCTTCAGGGAATGGATTGGGGGCTGCCGCTAACTCCCCGTACCTCAGACCTGCTCTTTGTAGGGGCAGAGCGGCTCTGCAGCCCAGAGGAAAGCCCTGAGGAAAAGGCCGCTGTGCTGGCAATGAAACCTGTGTCGGGGAGGGCTCCACAGAGCAGCACAGTGACCCTCAGGGGCTGTGAGTCCAGCGGGGAGACAGGCACGGACTACAGGACTGCAAGCAGGGTGGCGAGACAGCCAGAGCTGCAGAGGCAGCCTGCTTGTGGGCTCAGTGCTGGGGAGGCACCGCTCTGATGGGAATAACCCCAGGAAGGGCGCGGAGCTGAGCCTCGCAGGTGAGGGGTGAGGGAGGCCTGTCACATTCGGTATCACCTAATGCCCAGCACCTTGTCAGGCTGGTGGTTTTGCCCCTATTTTGATGATGAAGAAAGCTGCAGCTGGAGAGGCTGAGTCATCCACCTCCAAGCACACGACTATCATTAAAGCTGAGAAGCAAGCCCTGGCATTCTTACTCTGGCTCTGCTTGGGGCAGCTTTGTGTGTTTTAGCAAGGAGGATGGGGTGACATCCATACTGCCATCGAGGGCACAGGTGGCACAGCGCCAGTCACATGGGCCAGCTCCCATCCCCCGTGGCCTAGCACTCTCTCCCCACTGGCCCCCACCATAGCCCAAGGACCCCCTCAGGGCTCAGGCGGTCTCCCCAGTCCTGCCCCAGACACAGGCTGGGCTGGTACCTAAGACTGAGTGAATTACATGGTGTCCACTGCCCAGGAGACCGCCTAGGGAGGGGGCGCTTCAGCTCTGACGGTCCCCAGCAGGTGCCTTCATCCTATCCTCACCCCCTGAGCCTCCTCTCCCAGCCCTGCCTTGGAAGCTGCAGGGGACAGGGAATGGTACAGCCACACTTCCCTGGAGCAGCATTTCCAGCATGTTAATAGGTTTTCTGTGGAATGCAGCCTCTGTGGGTAGATAAGGTGGGGGAAAGCGAAGGGAGACCTAATTAAACAAATATCTCCCACAGAAAGCCTCGGAGACCTTAAGGTACCAGAGGGCACAAGGAACCAACCACAGCTCACAAGGCATCCCGAGCTCATTTCCTCACAAACTATCTTTCCTGTAGCACGCACTGGCCAGTGGTTTAAGGCCAGACGTGCCACTACCTAGTTGTGTGACCCTTGTCGAGCTCGCATAAATCCTGGCTGCTTTGCAAGGTGAATATTCTTTACAGCAGGGTACTGTACAGATCAGGTAGTGCTATTATTGATTTGCATGAGTGAACATGCTGTTTCCCAAAGACATTTTATTGGGAATCCAAACAAACAAAAATGAATTAGTTTGGAGACTGATGAGGCATGGAACCCTGGCCTCGCTCTCTCTTCACAAGTTTTCTTACCTGCAGAATGGGCGTATTCACAGTGCCAGAGCCCCGTGGCTGTGGTGCAGGGACTTTGAAAAAACATCAAGTGGCATCAGACACACAGCACTGATATCAGCGGTCCAGGTTAATACTCCCAGTTCAGTGTTGAAATCAAAACAGGCAGTGTATTGTGGGAGAGGGTGGGCTGGGGGAGGAATAACAATAACTAATAATCTCCATCCATATGTATGATGTTAGGAGCCTTGTGGGGGCGTGTCGCCGAGGGGGGAAGCATGAATATTTCATGAGTGCGCGGGTAAGATGACATGGCCAGGAGGAGCCCCACTCACCGTCCTCCATGCTGTGCTGGGGAGGCCGTCACAGGCCCTATCCTGGTCTGCAGGGAGCGAGGGCTGCTGGCCTGAATGGATGGGCTCAGCCTCCCAGAGCCAGTGAAGAGCCCTGCCCTGCTGCCCAGGAGAACCAGTACCCACTCCACGCACCAGCAGAGGGCAGCTTACCGTGGCCATGCTGGGCCTCCAATTTCTCGCTGTAAGATGGGGATAAGAAAATCAGCCCTGAACATTGTGAGGTCCCAGGCTGAGCCCAGATGTTCAGAAGGGGCTGTATAAGGCACCCGGGTGGGAGGTGTTGTTATTCATTCACCATTCAACATTGAAGGAGGCCTACTGTGTGCCAGTCGCTAGCGCCCCATCTAGCCACTGACCTATCACAGTGCCCCATCTAGCCACTGACCTATCACGGTGCGCCATCTAGCCACTGACCTATCACAGTGCCCCATCTAGCCACTGACCTATCATGGTGCCCCATCTAGCCACTGACCTATCACGGTGTCCCATCTAGCCACTGACCTATCACAGGGCACCATCTAGCCACTGACCTATCACGGTGCGCCGTCTAGCCACTGACCTATCACGGTGCCCCATCTAGCCACTGACCTATCACGGTGTGCTATCTAGCCACTGACCTATCACGGTGCCCCATCTAGCCACTAACCTATCATCACGGGGCCCCATCTACCCACTGACCTATCACGGTGTCCCATCTAGCCACTGACCTATCACAGTGCGCCATCTAGCCACTGACTTATCACGGTGCACCACACCACGTGCAACAGTATCACACAAATCACCTTGTTTAATGGTCTCCACAATACTGAGAAGTATCAATTCCTTCTGCCTAAGCAAGGAATTCAAACTCAGGAAAGAGAAAAAGCGAAATGGCAGAGCCCAGAGCAGTAGGAAGCCAAAACCCTCGCATTATATACTAAGCAGCCGTCTTCACCCGTGGGGTGACTGCAAGTCCGTGGGATGCCATGCCCCGCAAGCCCGCCAGCTCTTCCCTGGCTTGAGCATCAGCGCACCCTCCTGAGCTGGAGAAGAGAGCCCTGCCCTGCCCTCCCTCGCAGGCCCCTCACCTCCTTCCAGTCTCCTCCCCTAAATACCCTCTGTGCAGTCAGCCTAGAGTTCTCCATCCCATCTCCATCCATCAAGGGCTCTGCCTCCCGGGCCCCTGGCAGTGCGCATCACTTATCTGAGCCAGCCATCAGGTGGTGCGAAGATTAAATACCTCCCACCCCTCCAAAGCCTGAGAAGAGGGAAGAGGAACAGATGGGGCCGCGCTGGGTTCTGCACAGCCCGGGACTTCTGGCTCCTCTCCCGACCGACGTCCTGGCAGCAAGAAGGACTCCCCTTGCGCAACTGCCTCGGAGCTCCTGGCTCTCTCCTGGGCACTGCACAGCGAGGACACAAGCGGCCCTGTAAATCTCCCTGCAGGGCAGCTCCGTGTTATCTCCGCTCGTTCCTTCTCCAGAGATGGGGAGATTGTTTTAAACCTGCCACCCCACCAGCTCTGCTCCAAGCTTCCAATGCCATTAAGTTTCATTATAACAAATAAACACCACAGTGACATTTATAAGTTACCACTGAGCACAGAAGCACAAATATGAAGCAGATAAACTGCATTTGATCCAAATAATTACTGCAGGCAATATTGGGCTTAGTCTGAGCTGGCAGCCGGCTACCGAGTAATTTATTAGATTGCGTAAGGCAATGTTGCACGTTAAGTTTTTCATTATTGTGTCTCTTCCCCTCTCCCTGGCCTAAATAGGTTAGAGTTTAGCAAGCACCCGGCCAAACAAAGACAGACTTTGCTCAAGCAGATTAGGGCTGGGAATGCCAGCCAAGTGTCCAGGAATGGCTGCTTCCCAAGTTACGCTTGCGCTTGGGAGAGAAGAGAGGGCTCCGTGACTACGCAGCCGTAGCCAGCCAAGGACGGCCCCTGCGCTCCCCACCCACCGGCGCAGATACAGAAAAGGCCCCTCGGAGTGGGTGAAGTGCTGCAGCCCTGGGACAAGCAGCCTGGCCTCCGACTGCCGAAGACCCTCTCCCTAGCGACCATCCTCATAACCCCAGGTAGCCTCCATAGCCTCAGACCGCAATCCCAATCCCAGAAGCAAGTCCCAGCCAACTCTGCAAAACAAAGCCATGAGAGCTGGCTTGGAGCAGCCGCCTCCCTGCCAAACCCAAACTCATAAAGTTTGATTCAAGGGGCTACAATACCTCCTATTCAGCGTCCCTCCTGCCCCATTCTCCCAGCCTTAGTAAATTACCCAATAAGCAGCAAGGACCTGTAGTTATTGTGCAGTTAAACGGTATTTGCCCAGTAAATCCTGAGCAGAGTACTAGCAGTGATATACAGTAACTAATTACAGACATGAATTCTCTCCCCAAGACGCCCAGTGTTACCAAATATTGCTGCGTTTAGGGAAGGAGGCTTCAAAGCTGTTCTGTTCTCTCCAGTGAAGCTGCGAGCGGCTCTCCTATTAGAGAAGCCAATGGCGTCTCCAGGGGTGGGGCGGCGGCCAGAAGCTAGAGCTGTCCGCAGGTGGACAGAAGTGGAGCCCCATCCCCCAAGGTGGCAGCAGCCCACTACGCCCTGACCCGTGGTCCAGCAGAAGGGCCGGCCAGCACCAGCTGGTCTCTTGGGTCGCCTCACAACGAATAAGCAGCTTGGCACCACAGTGACTACTGCAAAGGCCCAAGGCTTTCACAATGCAGGGAATAGCAGTCATTATTCACGGTGCCAGGGCCAAGCTGCGCCAGGGCAGGGTTAAAACAGCTCTCTCTGCCCTACTGAGTGCAGAGACAGATTGCCCTAAGGTCTGGTTCACTGAGCTGACCTCAGCCTCAAGGTGCTGAGGGAGTGTAAGAGGCGTCTCTGGTCTAGAGGTGGGTCAGAACCATGGGTGGGTGCCAGGAAGCAGCAGGTATCCCTCAGCTTCCTGTTGAAGGAGAACCGCTTGCAGTAGTTAAGGAGCACTACAGTCAGTTTCTTTCCTAATGAGAAAACTACACAGAACAAATTCTGTGCCAACCCAGTACTGCCGTGTAAAAGGAAGGCCAAAAGCAGAGTGTGGTGGCTCAGGTCCTCGGCCTACACAACCTGTGACCCCAGACAATTTGCTCAACCTCCCCGAGCTTCCCTGTGCTGACCTAGAAAATAAGAAAGGCTCTCTCTATCTCTCAGGGTTGTTGTGAAATCCCGTCCTGGCGGGTGGGCTACTCCCGCTTCTGTCCAGCTCTGTCCCTGACAGTGCCATCCTCCTATCACCAGTCTGAGTCCCAGAAAAGGAAACAAAAACCTCCTTTCATCCTAGACTCCTGCAGGGGTCCACGTACCCCTTCCTCCTGCCCAAGTATGTCTAGCACAAAATCTCCCCTTGATAAAAGGGCCATCTTTTTTTTTTTTTTTTTTTTTTTTTGGTGGGACCAGGGTTTGAACTCACGACCTTGCACTTGCCCAGCAGGCACTTGTGCCTCGGAGCTATCTCCCCAGCCCCTAAAAGGGCCATCTTTGCCAGTTACTTTTGCTATCGTTGCAGCTACATTCTGTTCAGAACCCTTGCCAGGCCCCCGTTTGGTGGTGACCAAAGAAGCAGAGTCAGGCTGAAGAATGCTGGGTGGGAGGAGGACCAGAGGGCAGAGCAGTGAAGTCTGAGCCTTTACCATTCAAGCCTCTACCTCAGAGAGCAGACCAAGGCCTCTCCTTGGGGCGCCATGAGAGTAGATGAAGAAAACGTATGTGAAGTGCTTCATGAAGAATAAACTGTATACAAAAGTTAGCTGTGGTTAATATCCCAAAGCAACTGGAAGACTGGCCCAGAGTCCCAGGGAAGTGGGAAGAATCACTTTTTTAATTAGGACACATATATAGTCAGTTCTCAATTATCTGTTGGCAAATTGTCCCCATTCTTGGCAAATGCTATCACCAGGATTGCTTAATGAAGTCCTTTGCTAACATTTCACAGCTTCTTATTTTGCTCTTATTTGCATGAGGCCCAAAGGGAAGGAAAGTCCTTTAAAGGCAAAAACCAGTTAAAGTCCCCATCCCCGCCTAGGAAAGGTGTGAGCCAGAAAGACAGGCACACTGAGGAGGCAGGGCACGGTCAACATTAGCAGTGCATCAGGACCACAGTGACTCTCTTCATCAGCTGCGTAGGACAGGAGGAGGGTTATACAGCTTGTATTCTGTTTTAAAAAGTATTAACAATTCCAAGAACATCAAATACATCCATATTCAAACATGAACACCAAACTGCATCCCAACGTCAAAAATAAATGTCACTTGGGATCATTCACGATTTGGGATCATCCCTCATGTGGATCGCTCCCGCACCTTCCTCCTCCTCTCCATTAACAAATATAATTACGAGTCGATTGTGAGAGGGAAGCGATTCAGAACACCGTGCCGGGACCATCTCCTCCCCACTGGGCACAGCTTCTGCAGCCTGACGAAGACTTCTTCCCGGGCACCAGACTTGAACGTTGGCTCTTGGTGCAGTGTTACTGAGGAGAGCAGAAACGCCTCGTGCTTGGGGACAGTCTTCCTCAGCCACACAGTGTTGTGGGGTCCTGGGTTTGTGTTTGCCCTGATCAAGTGCGACGCTGCTGTGCTGTCCTTCACAGCCCCCCACAGGCCACCAAAGCTCTCCCTGGAGCATCGCACGGAGAAACATTGGGCTCAACGTCAGCCCAGAAAGCCCTCCTCCAGCCGTGCCTCAATGGCGCCTCTACCTATTGTACCATGGAGCTCCAAGTCAGTCCTCAGATGAAGGGGTGACATAAGCTTGCCACAAGTCATTTCCCTGACTTTGTGCAATGCCTTTACTGTGCAACTGGGAAAGCAGGCAAAATTAGAAAGAAACAGCAATGGCTTCAAGGACACAGTGACCTTGACAGTTGAAACTAGAGGCCAGCTGCCAAGCTCTGTGCTGCTTGCATATTCTGCCTTGGATAGTCCGGAACCACCCGACACCCCCATGCTCCCACTGCTCTCCCAGAAGCCCCCCATCACTCCTCAGCAAAAGACCATCAAAATGCAGATTCCTTCATCCATTCAAGACCACACTGCCTCAGAGTCTCTGAGTTGGAGCTCAGAAAGTAATATATTTAACTCATTCTGCAGGTAATTCTTATGCATGTAGAAGTTTTAGAAATATTCTGACTGACAAGGCCTACCACCACATAAAATGATTATTTTAGGGTGTTTGTTTGAAAAAATGTTTAGAAATAGATCTTTCCCAAAGAGATCAAGTCTCTGAAGGATTTGCATCCATTTCTTTGTCTCCATTTTATTATTTTCCCCATGAAAACAACCCAAAATAGGACTTCGGATAAATTAAGACATAAAACATTAGACTTGGGAGGGAGGGCCTGACAGGTTAGCTCTAGGTCTAGACTCTGTATTTTGTAGAGGAGGAATCCAAGCTTCAGGGAGGACAGAGTCGGACCTGAGGGCACACAGCTGAGCAGCAGGCCAACCTTCACCTCGCCACTCCTTTTGGGGCTGTGGTGCAGGGCGTAGGTACCATCGCCCTTAGGACAGGAAGTGAAAGACTCTGGGCTTCCTGGGCCCAGCCAGTCTGTAGCCTGGCCTCCAGTGAAGCCTGGTGGTACCACACCTCTGCCTTTTAGGGGGCCACAGAGGACACTGTCTCTGCTCAGGACCAGACCCGCAGCTCCCTCGGGGGCTAACGACACATGTGCCTCCACACGGTTCCATCCCTGCTCTTTAGTACCGCTTCCTCCTCCCTGCCACCCCGTCCTCCTCTCAGGCTGCTTCAGTGAGGGTCTTGCCTATTTCCCAGATGAAAGTCATAACATTCAGGGAGCTGTGCTCACCCACGCCTCAGGACCACAGGCTGAGACGACACACTGGGCAGCTCCTCTCTGCTCCAATCTGTTGCCGCGACAGAGCCACACCGCTGGGCTGTCCCAATGCCGTCCACCTCCGGGTGACCTCAGCAGGGATGGATGGGCCCTTCGCAGGCTCAGGAGAGCCCCTGTCTGCAGCAGCACTTATCGGTGTCTTCCTGGCATCCAGGCCTCGGCTGGATCAATGGAAGGATCCCGCTCTCACCACTAATGAGCACAGGGCAGGCTGCGGTACAGGTTGCAAGGCTGATAATCAGCAGGCACAGGATTTATAGTGACTTTGGATTCACCCTGCTTTGGCCAGCCCGATTGCTCTTCATTAAAGTCCACTCTGTCCGGGACAACCTTGGTGGACTGTGTGAACCAGAGAGAATGGGAGGCTCGTATAATGACAGGTGACCAGGCTTCCCCAGCTCGGGCAAGACATAAAGGTGTGAGAAGCAGCCTCTGGATGTTGTGCCTTGGGAAGAGCGGCCAGGCTCCCCTCCTAAGCCTAAGCAGAGTTCCAGTGCTGTTTCAGAAGCTCATGATATTACCAAGTTTCTCCTCATCCGTGTGTCAGGACCAAGTAGCCAGTTGCCACAACATTAGGGTGAAAGCACTCCCAATTCTCTTTCCCAGAAGAGGTCTAGGAAAATCATATACACATGAAGAGAAGGCATCGTCTTCTACCCATGCCCAGATATTCTATAGATATTTCCAGTCCCAGTCCCATGGAAGATTAAGATTGGGCCAGGTGACCCCTTGTATGCCAACAAACCTCTAAGCCTGCATAAACCTTGGCATGAGTTAGATGTCACACACAGGCAGCTGGTCTAAAAAAAAAAAAAAAAAAATCTGAGCCTCAGCTAACCCTGTCCCTCTCAGACAGCCACAGCAGTATCTGTAACTTTCCATTTTTGGGAAACGAATTCTCAGTTCAACACCCAATGAGAGAGACACTGTAGAAACACGTGGAAACGCTGCCTGGCCCAGAGTGAGTGCTCAGTAGGTCTGAGTTACTCAGACCTTCTTTTCGGCTCCCTAGACATCAAGGACAACCCCAGGTACATCAAGGAGGTCGTCATAGGGCGATTGTAGGAATCCATCCATCAGCCCACTCACAGCTGAGCTCACCGCCCCAGACCAAACCAGCTTCTCCTCATGAGGCTGCAAATGGCCCAGCTTCACCACCCACCCTAGCCTGTGAGCCCATCCCAATGGCCTCCCTCTCCCTGAATCACACCAGAAGCCATCAGTCCTGCCTCCAAATGGCACCTAAACCTATTTTCTTGCTCCTACCAATGCAGTTTTAGCCTGAGCCCTACAACAGCAAAAAATCTTCCTGCTCAGTCTTCCCATCTTTAGATTATTCTTCATCCACCTGCCTCGCTGTCACCTCTGTGGTCCTTCTAAAACCCAGCTCTGAGCTGTGGGTCTACAGCCTTTGGTGATTTCTCATTAAATACAAACACCTCGACGTGCATTGGGGGGGGGGCATGCAGCCACGCCCCACACAGTTCTTCCCTGGCAGCTACTAAGATCCACCCTCACACACATACCCCGTGCAGCAGCTGCACCAGGTTCTTAGTGACAATGACAGTGGACAAGGAGGACACTGTATTTTACATGAAATTTCCCATTTCAGGCTCATAAAGAACCTTAGAAGTAGCACTTATTACCCCACAAGGGAAACGGAGGCTCGGAGGTCGTCTGCAGTTCCCCAGGGGCACACAGCTCTGCCAGCAGTGCAAGGTCAGGTGTGGGAGACCTCCTGGCCTTCCTACCTGATTCCCTGAAGCCGTCTGACCCCCAGGCCCTCCTCGGGCGGGCTGCTGGGCTGTTGCAGCCCAGGGTCTCTTCCCCCTTGCCCTTATCTCACTAACCCTTGCGGGCCATCTCAGAAGCTAGCACTCCCCGGCTTCTCTTAGAGCTTCCCTTTGATTATACCTCGTTTTGGCACTAAAAAAGGAAGGCCTTTTGTTCCAGCTGCCACTGCACGGTCTATTTCCTCTAGGCTCCAGTCTAGGCCTTTTGTTAGGAAGAAACATACCTGCCCCTCCTTTGCACCCCACACCTAGCCCGGTTTCGGAGATTGCTCAGGTGGCCCCTGCTTCTGCTCCTGCTCCTGCCCGAGGCCGCCAGGGCACTCTTCCTCCCCTGATGCCATGCCCCTTGGCACATGTAACCCCCTCATAAAATCAGATTTGTTGCATAGAAGTGAATCAGTGGCTCGTTTGTCCCCATCACCTTCAACCGTGTACCACCCAAAAGGTCAGGAGAGGGCATCCTGGAATGTTTCTGAGGCTCATTCTCCCGCACTAGGAAGGAGCTGGCCCTGGGCTGAGCAGCAGGAAATGGCAGGAGCCTCTTCCTTGCACACCTGGCTTTGTGCTACTGTCACTAGGGGCTGCTCAGCTGGCTCCGCCCTGCCCTCTTCCCATCTGCTTGCGTCTCAGGACAGGAACCGCTTTCCTTAATCGCATAAGAGGCAATTTACTGCAAGCTCGGGGCTGGGAGAAAGCTGGCGATAAATATCCCCCTCTGCGCATCCTTAAGCCTTCCCCAATTGGTCACTAATAACAAAGCAGACAGTGACATTTGAGCCTTTTCTGCATGGCTGACCCGGCGCTACTGGAGACTGAGACAGCTCTGGGCAGCTGCAGCACCGGAAGCAGCCCAGAGTGCCCTGTGGCCCAGCGCTCACCCTCTCACCTGCTCCACTGAGCAGAATTCTGGAAAGGAGCAGAATTCTGATAGAGCCGACCTCAGACTAGGAAGAGCGCTGTGCCCAGCACCCGGGGTCTCATCACAGGCACTGCTGTGGCCCCGGTTTTAACAGTACCAGGCTTAGAAGAGACTCAGACGGTGATGAAAGTAAGCCCCTCCCTCATGCAGCACTGCCCACTTGCCAGGCTGTCCCCGCAGCAGCTCTGCCCAGTAAGCGTGTCGTCCCCATTTCGCAGCTGAGGAAAGCAAGGTTCACACCGACTGTGCTCTTTCTGCTGTCCAGGACTCAAGCCCTGGCAGGTGACCCATGGGTTTGCGCTGCAGGAGACAGCTGGGTTTGAACCACCGCTCACGACTTCCCTTGCATTTCTCCTTCCCCAGAGTGACAGTTCTCCTCCCGCATGTGCCTCGGGTCACAAGTTCCTCCCGGAGGCCTTCTCTGTCCCCGTTCCCCAGTTCTCATGCTAAACCCCAGAAGGGCCGCATGTGGCCTCTCGAGGAGACCCCTCACTCAGCCCCTCGTAATCAAGTAATCTGAGGTCAAGGTGAGACCACCCAGGGGCTCTCATGACCGCCTGCTGGAGCCAAGGTCGGGCCAAGCAGCCAGTCCAGGAAATGGGAGGGTCGTGTCCTGATCGCCTCTCAGCTGACCTCCAATCGCAGACCCAGGGGGAGCCTGGCTCTCCTTGCCCCGTCCCGTGTCCTCCTCCTTGCAGAGCTTTACCACCTGGCTACGCCAACCTCCCCCAATCCACACTGTACTCACCAGCCCACGCGGCCTCCCGCCATGCAATGGACTGGTCACAGACCTGGGACCCAATAGACCAAAACGTGCCCTGACAGAGTAGGGACTGACAGCTGCAAGTGGCTGGGATGGGTGAGCACCTTGGCTTCTCTGAGCTCAGCCTGGGGTGGTGCCAACTCCCACGGGCCTGGGGACGCGGGCCATTTTCTTATCTGTTCTGCACATGCAGAGACCACCGCTCCAGGGGTCCCTGGGCCATGCAGACCATTGTCCTCTGCAGAGCTTCTGGATGGCCAGTGCTGGGCCTGTGCACAAGAGAGGGTCGAAGGAAGTTGGAGGAGTGCTGGAGCAGGGGAGAAGAAGGGAAGGTGGAGAAGGAGAGGGGAGAGAGGGCCTGGAGCCCCAAAGCTTGCACACCTGCACTGTGGCTCCCTTAGCGAGCATTGCAGCAACGGGAAAAGATTGCTCCAAAAATTCCACATCAGAGGCTTTTCAGCATCCTGTTAAAATAAGAATAGGCTCCATCAGAAACTAAAGTGGTTGACAAGAAATAGACCCGGACAATTCTAGCTTAGGAAGGGGTGGGCCTAGACGATGGTTTCTTCAATCCCCCAAACACGCCTGCGTGCACTCACACGTGCACACACTGGTGCCTAGCAGAGGGTCCCCAGAAGGCCACTCCCAAACCGTCACTCAGTGTGATGTGGCCTTGTAACCTCAGCCCTTCACGTCAGAAGGCCCCTCCCCTCCCCAGGAATAGTGGCATTGTGGGGTGACCTTAGACTGAGGACCAGAAGAGTGTACTTCTCATGTAGAAGGGGGGGTGTTCAGCCTTTGAAGTATTTTACTGAAAGACTGCAGGATCTGCCCGGCCAGATGGTAATGGTTTGCTCCATGCTATCGGGACTAATGACCCTCCTCAGAGGAGAGCAGATAGCAGTCCGGCCTGGTACACTAGGGAGTGGGAGGGTCAGGGAGGGGTTAATGCAAATGAGGAAGGAAGAAAGGAAGAGATGGCAGAGAAAAGCATCCCAAAGGGGTGGGGAAAGTGGAGGCAGGTGGGGGCACTGTGTGTGCTGAGACTGAGGCAGTCAGTACCTTTTGCCTGCTCCCAGCGCCACCCCAAGCCCAGAACCTGCCCAAAGCCTCTCCTCCTGGGCAGAGCTGCGCCTTTCCCTTTCAGGGTCACCTGTCACCTGCCACCTCCACCTCCTGTCTTCCTCCCACTTCTCCAGCCACTGGCCAGGCACTGCCACCTGGGACACATCTGGCCCCAACAGCGTGGCCGCCCGCCCGTAGCTCCCTGCTCTGTTCTTCTCAGCCACGCCTGCTCAGCACCCCGCCCCCTCCTGCCTCTTGTCCCTGTGGAGTTCCAACAGAGCACTGCAGAGATCTCCACAGACTCCAGCTTCACCACTTTGTGGACAAGGGCTCTGGGCCTGCAGGCGAGCTGTGCAGACTGGGCAGGGGGTCATATTGGGTTCTCACAAGGCTCTAAGTGTCCCTGGGCCACTCCTAAGACCATCTTCCCACTACAGCAGGCAGGAATGCTTTTCAACAGACACCTACCTCGAGAGTGGGAGTTATGCTGTGTGTCCTTCCCAGCTGCTGCAGTGCCCTGAGCCGAGCATGCACACCCTTTCCTACAAGCAGAGGCTCACTCAGCTGGAAACCGAGCTGGCCTTCCCTGACGCAGGAGAAGCCCATCCCACCCCCCAAGCAGTGGCCTGGAGCAGCCAGGAGGGACCGCGCTGCCTCTCTTCCCTGAGGCAAGACTACACCACCTCACGGCCCAGCACCACCCCAAGACCAGAGCCTGCCCAGGCTCTATTCCTGGGTGGGGCCACCTCTCCCCCAATAGGGCCTGGCTCAGTGTACCCGGCCCTGCCTCCAGCATTGGTGCACGAGACCCCAAACACCAGCCTCGAGACCCACCTGAGAAGGACACAAGGGCTCACCTATGGTAACCTTGACAAAAGGACAATCTGCTCTTGTCTTTAGAGGAATAGAGATTCCTCAGTAAGTCACTGATACTAATTAAAAGCCCTCCTTGCCTCCCTTTCTCATCAGTAGAGAGCCATCTGCCCTGGCGGGTCTGGCTCCCCACCCCCAGCTCTGCGCCCCTCTCTACAGAACTCAGCAGCCCACACAGCCTGATGTTCAAGGCCAAAGACAGCACCGTGAGAGGAAAGGCCCATTTCTGCTGAGTGCTTACTGTGAGCCAAACCTGGAGCCAGGTGGTCCGGATAGACCCTTCCTCTTCATCTCAATGATTTTTAAAAATGGATGCTAGTGTCCCCATTTTCCAGACACAAAAATGAGGCCCAGCAAATTAGCAGAGGTGCTAGGATTCAAACCCAGGCCAGTGTGATTCCCTGGCCCCACTTGTTGTCATTCCTGTGCCTGCCTCCACCCCAAAGAACTGGATGAAAGGACGCAGGTGGCCTATGGGCTGGCGTGACCGTGTGGCCGGTGATGTACAGCACCTACACACCCACATTCGCCTTCTCAGTAGGTATCCCTAGCTGACCCATGGCTCTGGCCTACCCACAGGACCTAACCATGAAGACAGCACAAAAGCAAGGAGGGGAGCCCAAGGCAGGTGCTCTGAGCTCCCAGGGCATAGGACCTGCGTCATAAGATCCAGGATATAGCTCTGAAGCAAGCATGCCGGGCCTGAGGCTGCTTCTCACTGCCAGTAGCATGGGGCCTCAGACAAGCTCATTTCCATGTGGATCTGCTACAGCACCTGTGTCATAAGGCTCAAGATAACCCAATAAAATGACTCAT